>CP137677.1:32335148-32443021 GCA_037976565.1 Mesocentrotus franciscanus
ATGGTGCATGACCTCATCAGTGGGTTAGATTAATTCATCCTGATGTAACAAAAAAACAAAAACAAAAACCAATGAAACAAATATACAAAATCAAATTTTGTTGCATCAGACACAATTTTATGGAATCGGAAAACGTCAAAATACACACCATGAATAATTCTTCTACATCGACTGGCGATAGGAAACTAAACTGGTAAATACTATATTACATAACATGAAGGTTACTAACTTCTATCTAGCTCAGCTAGAGATTACAATGATATACAGATGAAGGCAAAATATAACATTGGCAATGGATATCAAAATATATGGAACAACATTTTCTAATAATTCTCTATATTCGGATCTGGCAATCGAGTGGTATGAGCTCATAGTACAGCAAAGAAGAGGGACAATAAATGTGAGCTAGAGATAATTTTGTGTGATTTTATTAAGAGACTTCACTTTTCTGAAGCCTTAAAAACAATATTATAGAGATACACGAGGATAAAAATAAATATATAATAGTACTAAAACAACTATGTTATGGTAAATGATTTGCATTGCTAACGTATCTGACAAACTATTCGCATATCAAAATTCAAATGGTTAATCAAATATTATAGTATACACATATTACCAAAAGAATATAGATACACATTTAGATATAACACGGTAGTAAAGCACATTATAAACACATCACACAACTGGAAGGAAATATTCTCAAAATACATGTAGTTACACAAACAATACTAATTTGAATAACATTCTTAACCTCCCCTAGCACATGTAAACATTTATTAAGACGGAGAAAATGACTGGCGCTGGAATTTTGTATAAAGTTTGAGGCGATTTTATATTCATTTAATTTTAAGTCACGTTACTATTTACTTTTTTCCCCCATTATTTTATACTTAAAACTTAATAAACAAAAGATCCATTTGTTAGCACATGTTTGATAAGATATATACCTTATAATTTTGTTCCTAGAACAATAAATAGTTCAAATACATCAAGTGCTAATTTTGTTGCGGTTTCTTGTTTGTTCATGACATCAAAATCATTTTCAATATAACGATATATTGTGTACTTACGGTTACATTAGCAAGTTCAGGAGAAGCTTGGGGTGTACCCCCTCCCCCATCCCCGACGCCCTCTGCAAAACCAAACATTACATACATTAGGGGAAGAAAATCTGCCCCAAAATTGTGTTTCCAAGCCTACTTCCCCCCGGCAATTTTTTTTCCCGCAATAAATCCCTGCCTGGATCTGTCACTGAAATACGAGACACTCAAGATGTTGAAAAGCACTGAAGCACATTTGCCGGACGATACATTGTAGAAAGAGCACAAATAATGGATATAATTACCAATAAATACATAAATTTACATAGATTAAATATAAAAACACATGAATAATAATGCCACCATGCCACTATAATACCACAACAAGTTAGCATGTTTTTCGAACATGAATTATAATTTACATTTCATTTTTTATAGGACGGTATTTTTTCACACAATCATACATAATGCCTTTCTAAAAAGCGTATACAACGGTAGAATCCATAATTAAAGACACACGATGAGTAAAAGAATAACTATGTACAGATTGTCCACCAATCAAACAATTCATATACCGCGGCCCATGGCTGTGCTTAATACAGACATACACCAAAATACCACAGACAAAAAAAGATGGGATACGACAAGTCTTCCTAAAACCTTTTGTTTTCAAGAGTCAATCTAATAAACAGTACATTTGCCAGCACATTATAACTAAAGGTTTGCTCACTTTAGAACTTTAAGTGAAATCATCCATAATTTTGTCAGATCTTAAATGTTTCATATGTCAGATTATATAGGCAAACTAGATGAACACAGCATGCAGCTGTTGAACATATTCGATATACGCGATCCGTCCATATAAACAAACTACATGCTCAAAGGGTAATGTACTGATTCATGCTTGTGATAACTGAAAAAAAAATCGTTCCTTTGATTCCTTTTCAAAGAAATTTTATGAGAATGTCTGCCAACTTGAACCAAGATTTAACGACTTGCAAGTATGGAATGACTTATGAATGGCAAACTCATTTTAGCGTCGATTGTAACGTAAATGATCTCTACATCGCCTCATCAACATCGACATCGTCACAGTAGTCTATTGATTGACCTCCGCCATGATGATCATCATCACCATCATCATATTCATCATCATCATCATCATGTGCACCATCATCAACATCGAAGTCGATATCGGAATGATTGTTATGTTGAAAATCTTCAGCCTACACGGTAAAATGAAGACCGTTTGAGTTTGTTCAAAGCTTTGTTTAGGTCATGGATGAAGTCCTTGGGTTGAACTACGAGGGGGAGATCGAGGTCCCTAGTTGCCAAATATTGCATCATCTGTAATCGAAGAAATAAATGAAAGGAGAAAAGGAAGATGCTTATTAGATAACCGTAGATAATCATCCTGATACTACTGTAATAATAATTGTGCAATTGCACAACATAATGTCCGTTGAACCCGAATCGTCATATAATAATGGAGGACTACGTCACTACGCCATAAGAGAGTGACATCGTTAGGACAAAATGCAAAATGCAAAATACAAACATTACGAACAGTTACTGATGCATGCAACGTGGTCAGCGTGGGCAATAACGCAATCGGAATAACCCTTCTTTTGCAATGGGCATTACTGAATTGCTAAGCCAACTTTTTTTTTACAGGGTCAAATATTTATACGTAGAGCAGTTGTAGGCTGCTGTATTTGTACCTTTTAATTGTAAAGATGTTGAAAAGATGTTGACAAGTATGATAAACGATCGCTTGCATTAGTTTCTTACTACCGCCATCACGCGACGAAATTAAGAAAGCTATTCATTCCTAAACAAGGAGATAACTAGAATGGAACGGCGGACACGCAAAGTTTAATTACCTGAAGCACCCATTATGTACCTCTTTGTGAGTCTATAAATCGAGTTGACAATAGAAAAGGGGAAGTTGTCGGCAGAAATTACGAAATCCCGCACCCCCGTACATGACACAATAACCTTGTTATTCAAACAACACACATCAAGCGCGCATCGGGTGCAAACAAAGTTTGATTTCATTTTCCCTGATCTTTCCCCCAGGTTTCGATTGATAGCTCCATTATGACTGTTTCAACAATAAACGGGGATTGGTATTTGACAATTACTGCCCTTCCAATTCTATACATTCATCCATCGTGATTTACTTACTCGACTTCCCTCTTTGCACTTTCTCGAGGCAGGGATCTGTTGACTTCTATCATATTACTACATTAATTTCAAAGGAGGCCATTCTTTGTCTACGAGAATTTGATCGAATGCGTTGCAGTCATATAATGTAACAATGCATGTCAGTCATATAGTGTAACAATGCGTGGCAGTCAAATAGTGTAACAAGCAAATAAAATACTTAGAAAGAAATATCTATGATTTAAAAATTAGCTTGTAGAACCTTTCATTTTTTGTATTGCATTGTCTGGTGCTTTAATAAATTCAGTCCATCTTTTTGTCAACAAATTTAATGGGCTCCTTATCGACGAAATGAATGATTAAGTTGAAATTGACGACGTACCATTGTAGCATTTATAAGGAAACTACTAAATTGATACCATGTATTCACCGTTGATTCAAACTAAGAGTTGGAAAACACAGAACTGACAGTATAGGGTCGGAATTTTTTGTTTATTATTGTTGCAGGAATTGTTACACTTGTGCATTTTAAATCATATTTCAATAGGGGACTGTCATATCGACCCATTTCAGAATCAGACACTGCAAATTCATTTATGATGAAATCACTCATCAATTTTATTACACGATTTTCATGTTCTTTTCGGCCACTGCATGGGGGTAAAAATGTGCACATGATGAGTGGTAATACAAGGGGGCCATATAAGAAAATAATCAAATGCGAAGAAAGGTAACGGACTGAATAAAAGCTATCGTCATTCATAACATTTCCTTGTGAAACTGATAGTTGTTTAGCCTGTGCTGCTGGTTAGTCTTTATATAGCAATAAATAAATCGATAAATAAAATAAAACGAGGAGAATGCGTAATCGACAAACTATTTGAAAGCGGAATTGCTTCACAGAGGTCAGAGTAACATCACCTTCACATCGCCCGCGCCGTGACCAACACCAGACCCACAACATACCGAACATATAACTGCATTACCCCCAAATGGCCATGAGACGATTGGTACGGATTCGGTACGGATTTGGTATGGATTCGGTATGGATTCGGTATGTATTAGGTTTGGTTTCGGTTTGAATTCGGTTTGGAGTCGGTTAGGAGACGGTCTTGTGAGTGAGAAGCTGTGAGGAAGCATGTACACACTTACCTCATCTTTGGGGCAGTTGAGTCTGATCGGTTTATTTGCAGCCTCAGTGATGATCCACTCACACGATTTCTTCGAGAAGGCACTGGACTCGGATTTCTCTGTTAGACCAGATTCCTTGGCTGGTCCAGACCGCACACTGGTGATCTAGTGAATACAAATTTAATTAAACATTTAATTAAAAATAAGAAGAATGACATAATACGAATGTATTACAATCATGTTTGCATCTATCATTTCATTCTCAATATCGACATGGGTCGTTTTTATACATTATCTTAGCTTAGCCAGGGGTGTGGGGGGGCATGGGTGGGAGACAATTGTGCCGTCTTCCCTACCCCAGCATGAAGATTTATAGACGTTATCGACACCATAAATATTAGGTCGGCAAAATGGTAATCTCGTATTCCTGTTCTCTCTCTACCAGCACATACACACAGTAAGGTATGTGAGTTAAAGCCCCGATATACGCATAACGCATTGTCATGTTCTTTTCACGTTGCATTCCTCTTTCCTATTTTCTCTCCCTTTTTGCTCTTTTCTACTTTGCAGTATTTTGTATTTCCCTTACTCTAGTCAGCTGCCTCCGTGTTTTATCTGGCTTAACCACTAGGAGTAGTTATGTAAGTGTATAAATGTGTCGATGATTTGGAAGATCCTCTCACCTCATTTGCTTTGCATTCAAAACCCCATAGAGTGTCTTCATGTATTCTCGTACAGTTGACGATCTTAGCAAATGGGAGACGATTCACGTGTAAAACAATCTGTGAGACAAACAAAATGAAACAGATTAAGTAAAGAGTAAACTGTTTTATTAAGAAGGCTAGTCCGATTATTCTCATTGGCTCACCAGATAAAATGAAACACATTTAGATTAAGCAATTGATAAATTCAAACAATATATTAATTAAATATTCAAACACTCAAATAGCTGTTATTTGATTGACACAAAAAAAATCATCCAATCAATCGATCAATCACTCATTCAATTACATCCACTCAGAAAGATGATAATCAATCACGTGTTACCCATGGACCAATCAGTGACTTACCTTAGATCTAGATGAAGTCTTGATGAATTTATTCGCCCATTCAGTTTGTGAGACGACTTGGTCATTGACTTGAACAAGTTGATCACCAACATGAAGTTGACCAATAAGACACCTCTTCCACCCTGCAATACTGTAAAGAAATATTTTGTTTTATAGAATAAACATTATAGCTTGACATTTATATTTTAACTGCATTTTTAACCTATATTAACGTAAAAGAAACAATACAGTAGCGAAGGCCTAAGTAGTGCACAGACGAGGATTGTTGCTGGGGTGGTATATAAGGACTATATCTATCATAAGTATATGAAATGGTCGTATAGTAGCACAGTTGTATAGTGGTATGGAATAAGCTAGTTCATAGTTGCAGTCTGAGCATGAGCGGATAAAGGTCATTGCAGACCAAATTGTGAAATACACAAAGAAAAAAGACAAAATACTGGATACGTGCTCATGAAAGTTATGTAATCATTATTCATTTATGCACAAGCAGTGCACTCCATGGTACACAGGTGGAACTATTCTTTGAAAAAGGGAACAGAGGCTATTTATGTAGCACCTCCATCGCTGTATAGGAGTCATTATTTCAAAATGTACAAAGTGGGACCTCTTCATGTTTTGAAGATCTGTGGATATTCAGGGTCATTTGGGACATGTGCTAACCGTGAACTGGTCTATTATATCAATATTGTAAAATAGAATTAATCAATACAAAGGCATGGTGATATAGTATAGTATTAGTAGTAGTAGTAGTAGTAGTAGTAGTAGTAGTAGTAGTAGTAGTAGTAGTAGTAGTAGTAGTAGTAGTAGTAGTAGTAGTAATTTATGTACTCACATGACTTTTCCTCGAATATCAACCAGAGCAATCGAATCGACCAAATCCTCCTTATCGATATGAACTTCGATTGCATCTCTAGCCTGCTCAGCCATTAGCGCTCTAAAAAGATAAATGGAGAAAGAGAGAGAGAGAGAGAGAGAGAGAGGAGAAGGAGAAAGAAAAAATGAGAAGGGGAGAAAGGGACATTTATATCAACTAAACGGAAATAAAACAGAAGTGTAAACTTTAATCGCATCTGATAAAGCTTAAGCTTTATCTATCCTAACAAACTGTTATAAGTTTTTTAATTCATCGTAGATTTTGCTTTCTTTTTTTTCTTATTTCCCTTTTGTTTTCTTTCCTAATCTGCTTCTTTCCCTCTCTCATTCTCTAAATTAATATTTTTTCTTTAACTTTAACTCCTTTTTATTCCTTAGCTGGTACAGTTGTACTTCTTAAAATTCATATTCTTTCAATTGAAAAAAAGTTTGACAATGAATTAAACTTAATAAAACCATTTTACTTCATTAGCGAAATCACCGTCGTACATTACTAACTTACTCGATATCTGAATGTGGCTTTATAACTTCCGGAATGGGTAGTTGACTCGAGCGTGGAGAGTACTTCAGATTGACAGTATCTTCAAGGCTGATTGGCATGCTTTCTGATCTTCTACGTTCACCTGGCAGCACATGTTGGTGGTAGTCCGTCTCGCTGATGGGAACTCCTAGAGAGTTTTTCCTGCGTGGTAGGTTCGGAGGTCGATCAGGAATGCGAGGACTCCTCTCACCTAGTAATGGGCTCGCGGACTTGAAAGGAAGCCTCTGATTCATGTATGTATGTGTACTACCATCGTCGTTTAAGATCTGTTGGAGTTCAGCTGAGTTCTCCACGCCCAGTCTCTTTGCAAGCGTCGCGGCGACATCATGTACAAGATCCTTTTCATCCTCTTCTGGTATTGAACTGTCAGTGTTATCGAATGATGATGATTTTGATTTCCTCAGACGATTAGCTGGAATCACATGGTGCTCGTTGTTGATGGTGGTCGCACTGACCGGACGCGGTGATGATGTTGGCGATGGAGGAAGGACATCGTACACGGAATCGGATCTGCCATCTCCGTTTCGATGTAATACGGTATCGTAAAACCCACTTTCCGTTGACTCGCGTGAGGAGGGTGAAATTCTCTCTTCATAAATACCTGCATCATCACAAAAATGAAAAAAATGAATTAATTGCCAACATTAGTTTCATAAATATCACGATAACAGAAACAATATTCAACTTGCAACCACATATGGTTAACCTTTATATTCTGTATTCCATTACAAAAAACCCAATTTTGTCATTGAATCAGCTTATGAATACGCTATTAACGAGTATTTTGAGACAATCTCGCTTAGACACAAAACTTCACATTCTCCCAAAAGGTAGTGATAAATTTCAGATTCATGTCAAGTAGAGACTGAATGACGATAGCTTTATTACAAACTACAACAGTTTATCCAGCCAGTGAGCCTGAATAAAACAAGTTTAATTTGACTGAATAGCAATGGCTTATAAACAACAAAATGCTTCCAGTGAATGCATCACTGATCGAATAAATTCATGCAATCTTGTTTTAGATTATTAATAAATAATTGTGTATAAATTACCTTCGCTATTTCTGAAGAAAGTCGATCTCCTCGAAATGCTGCTCGTTTGTCTTCCTGATTGTTCACGTAACGTAGGCGATGGCACAGGCGATGTGTTATGGTCATCATCCTCGAGATCGAAGGAGACAGTACTCGGGAAGAAACGATTAGGAGAGTAGTCGTTCATCTCCTCACTAGAAAGGCTTGATGATGACGAACGTTCCGATTCACAGGTCGATCTGGTGAATGATGTCGAGACGCCGCTGTCTCGTTCCTGTTGAAACAGAGAATTGTTTAAATTGGACAGATCGTTAACGGTATGGATATGACTCTTGAACAAAATAATGCACTTATTCCTATTCCAACCTATTGTATCTATGTATGACTGCACTCCAGGATTTCCACCAACAAAATATTACTTTGAATTACTTTGAAGTTTAATTTTGCACTTCGCACAGAATGATAAAGAAAACGCCAGTCCTCGATGAATATTTTCAAAATCTGTTTCGTTTTTACCAGCTAGAATGTACAAAATATGAGCAAGCATACAAACTGCAGGGAAGTTTGATTAATTGATTCTCGTTTGGATACCAGGACTATGCTCGACATTGTGTTACATTATACATTTCACCTTAGGACTTAATTGCTTTCTATTGTGTGCGTTCAGATATCCGTCTTTAAAAGGAAACTATGAGATGAAATACAAAACAGTTTTGATGGAATGGCTGTGGAAATCAGTTTTATACGTCCTCTTTCATAACTATTTCAACCCCTTTTCCTTTAGGCTAATTTCTTTAAATTGAACTTGTTCCCCTAAACATTCTTTGACATTGGTGTCATTCTTGGGAGAAAACATATTGTATGATCGTATACAAAATAATGAAAATATCTATTATGGACTATGCACAATAACTGGAGATGTTTGACTATTTAGAAAGCAGTAACATTAAATGGTAAATTCCTTGAAATTCACTTCGTAAAAACTTGACGGCTGAACAAACTTGAAAGGGAACACTTAACAAATAAACAAAGGGAAAATACATTTAAATCCAATGACGACATAGTTTTCAGTATTTAATCAAAATTCCCATCTGTTTGAAGCTCCATTTTAGGGGCATAGCCTAAATAATGGAACATACGGCTTTGAACTGCGACTACCTTGCTGCAATTTGAAGAATAAACAAAATCTGTTTTTCTTTCTCTCATACTTTCTCTCTCTCTCTCGCTTTCCACCTCTCTCTGTCTCTTCTAGTCCATCACTTTCTACCCCTCTTTACAACTTCAATTCATCCCTCTCTAAATTTCTCCCGCCCACTAGTAATATGTTATCATTGAATATTTTGAGCTTACGAGATTGTCGGATGGATCCAGTGCGTGATGTTTTGGAGAATGGCGTGTCTTGTCAGCTCGAACTCGTCTCTTGATTGACCTGGTATCACTGGAGAACTTCATGAAGACACTGTGCCATGTATCAAGCTCAGCACTGGTGAACCAAAACACCAATATATAAAATGAGAGCTTAAATGTCAACACAATATGCTACATCCCTCTAAATACGTAGGCAAATATATGATTCTTTCATTAAATATTTTATTAAAGTTTGGATTGTGGCCATGCAATGCTATATTGAACTTTATTTTCATCTGGGCCCCATTGCACAAAACTTACCATTGATGGTAACTTTGCCATCAATGGTAACTACCATGGAAACCTTGATTTTGATTGGCTGTTGAGCCCTGTTACCATGGTAGTTGCCATTGATGGCAAAGTTACCATCAATGGTAAGTTTTATGCAACGGGGCCCTGGCCTTTAGGGGGAAGACAAGACAAACGGGCAAACAAGCATACACGAATAAAACAGGAACATAGAGAGGGGGTAACAGATGATATTAGATTGTCAACAATGAAATCAAAAGTAATCCAATTGTATTAGGGCTTTGGGAAGAAAAAATTAACCTTCCTATCGATTTTGACTGGAAGAAGAGATTGAAATTTAAATCTAAAGTAATAAAAAACTGTAAGGTGAAGAAGAAAAAAAAATCAATTTTAAAGTACTTCATCTTATACTTCCCTCATCCAATTTAAAGTGAGAATTTGTGTGCTTTTTGCAAAACAACAGAATTGTTTGTTCATGTTTTGTTAAAATGCCCCAAAGTAACATTATTCTGGAAGAGCATTGTTGCATGTATTTACTGTAACTTCAAACAATGACTAAAATTAAATAAAAAACATTTGATTCTTGGTACAGACTATATTGCTCAAATATAAAAGATATAAATAAAGTCATTACATACGCACAATACACATATATATTTTACGTATATGTTAATTAGCTTTTCGATATGGCACATTTTAAAAATACGAACTGCATTTAGATAAAATCACATTATCAAATGCTCTTCAATGCTTCGCTCAGGGATTTTTACTGATTATTTTTGTTTTAATCCCCTTTTTCAATGTAAAGTGAATGATCATGTATTAGTATTTAGATCGCCTTAATGCTATTATTACTGCAGAATGTGTTTATATTCATTTTACAAATCCTGTTAATGATTTTGAATTCGCACATGAATTCGTTGTGTTAACTTAAGCTCGTTTCCCCTGTTAACGCGTTTCCTGATAACAAACGAAGCGAAAAGGGGCAGGTTTTTTTTTTCTTCTCATTTTCGCTATTAATTTGATAACCCCACGGGTTCAAATTGTTATTTTTCTTCCATGTACATGTATATATGTATTGATTATATCAGTATGTTGGTTATGAATGAACGTCCCTCGATGGTTACATAACGCGTTGTTAATGTTTACCCTTTTCTGCGAATGACACGCAGTCCTTTTATGGTCGAACGCACAGCTATACCGGGTTTGAGTTAATCCGATTTTACAATCCCAGGGCACTGCCGCCCAGTGAACGCACAAGAATTAACACAAAACAGGGGTCAATAAATTCATATGACGGTTGAATTATTGAATAAATGAGGAAATGAGGGGGAAAAGGAGAGTGTGTCACACATATAAATCGAGGGAGAAGGGGGAAAGACATAGTGTATTAAAGAGAGAGTGAGAGTGAGAGTGAGAGAGAGAGAGAGAGAGAGCGGGGGAATAGAGATCTGACAAAGTAAACATTGATTATCAACTCACCTGTTATCTGGACGGAAGAATTTAGGATGCGATCCATTGACGACGATGAGAGCATTTTCCACCTTCTTCTTAGTCTTCATCTCAAACTTGTGAACTTTGAGTGATGTCATCAAACGAATTGTTTCGATTGGTGCGCTCGAAAGTTTTCTTTGACGACCCAATGTCGAGGTCTTTGTCGTTGACGATGACGATGATGATCTCTTGAAGGATTTTTCATCTTTATAGCCAGAGAGTGTGAGATTACCCTCTCCGAAATACTGGAGGGTCCAGTATCTACGATGCTTCTTCTGTATAAGGAAAGAGTAGAATCATACTATGACTAACACGTATAGCGTACCGAAGCTGTGACATCATACAAATCTATTCTTAGAATTTCTCAATTTGTTCTTCATTTTCCGAAAGAGCATAAAAAATAATGTCCAAATGTCACGAAAACCAGTTGAAAATGTTAAGTATTGGCTGAGATATGGCCATCAGAATGAATAGATTTCCTATAGGAGCTCAGTGTTATATTGCTCTGGCTCATAATATTATGAGCCAGAGCAATATAATGTGCATTATTAATGTGCATACGAACATAATATGATAGGTCCCTGAAAGTATACCTCGAACATAGATAATTTTCATTTGTAAAAATTAGCTCCAGGAAGAGAGTGGAAGAAAAAGAGGAAGAAGGAAAAGAAAAGAAGGATGAAGAAGAAGTAGTAGTAAAGGGAAAAGGTAAAAGAAGGCGCATTGGAGAAGAAGGAGAAGAAAGAAGAGAAAGAAAAGAGAGAGAGAGATGAGATGAGAAGAAGAACAAGCATGACCGATAAGAGAATACGCACTCGCAGTGTGTTTAATTTATTCAAACAGGTACCGGTAGGAATATTTAAGTTTTACGTATAAATATTATGGATTTCAAAAATGTCACATCAAAGAGGAATCTATCAATGACTTCCTGAAAAGAGGCAAACACAACTTAAATCTTCTCCAATGTCAAATTTTATCCAAAAGATCTTTATCATATTAAAGAAGTTCCATGACGAAATAACACAGTTCAAAATAAAATAGGAAGTACGAGTGAAACAGAAAACGGGAAGTTTGTATCGGAAAGAAAATCTAAATAATGCAAGCTACGCTCCATTTGCTCGTTTCCTCACGAACAATTGTGATTCCTTTTCAATCAAATAAGTGTTTGCATTTCCATTTTCATTCGGGAAGTTTGCGTTGTCCTTCTAAGCGATTTGGTTTTATAATGCCTTATACTTATCACAATCTCAAAATAAATATTATACTAAATGATATTATCTTTGTATTGTATAAGATAAGGTGGTTTTCTTTTAGTTTTCTGAAAGGTTTCCATACGTGATGTAAGGATTAGTACTCTGACGATATGACTCTTGTGTGTTGATATTTAAGATAATCCACCCCTACCTACGTTTAGCAATTATAAAAGTTTGAAAAATAGGCATTTTCTTGAGAGAAGTAGGCCTATCAATTGAGAGAAAAACCGAGTAATAATTTACGTTGTCCAACAAAGGACATATCGTCTAACAGTGAGAACTAAATTATCAAATTATCAAATTATCAAATTATTTTAAAATAACAGTCATGGTAATCAGTATGCACGTATAAAATTAGAATAACGAATGGAATCAGACACTTTTTAAATCTCGATAATGGCCTAGTTTGCAATTTTTCTATGAGACGAAATCATTAAATAACAAATTATATTTATTGCCTCGGAAACGGCCATCGTTCACAATTCGCGAAAATGTTAGTACAGGATTTTATTTTTATGATCTAATAATCATCTTTTCTGAATCAGACATTACATAATCTTGCAATCAGAGCAGTGCTTCTTTTATAATTTGAATAATTATAAGATTGTCCTTTTGGCATCTGTACTTGTATCCGGTCGGAAGTATTTTATCAAGAAAAAAATAGATAACCGAAAGACCTGCTAAATGCGTTGAAACCGATAGGTAATTTACTCCTTATAATGAGGACATTAAATACGATGAGTGAAAAGAAACACTTTATGTCAGTTTCTCTTCTCTTACATTTAGACACCTTTCACTATCTCGTGTCTCATAAATCACAGAATGACCCTTATACTACAGATAGTATTTTAAATGAGCTCGTTCATCATGAATTCAATTCTGTTTAGTTAAGCTGAGATTGTATTTATACCATTTCAAATTAACCGGTATTAAACTGCAAAAAAAAAGCTAAATAATCGTGATTTTTTAAGAAAAGCGTGTTCAAAACTTTTTGGTTCGGCTGAGTATATTATAATACCATTTAAAAAGCTGCACCCAAAATACGCTTAATAATCAGTAATCCTATACTATATATTTCTGGTTTAAAACTTAAATTTTCTTTGGTAAATACAATTTATTATGATTAGAGAATATTTTACTAATATGAATATAAGCACGTATAGAACGTATTAAACCAGCTTTTGGGGGTATGACGTGTTTTTGAGTGCGGTACCTTCCGGTGCAAACACCCCCGCTCTCGCCGATGAGCCATCTCATCTTCAGTGTTATGAAACATAGTTTCGTATAATCTTACATGGCTTTCTTTTATTCATAAAAGTTTAATTTATCTGTTTGCCAGAAATGTAGACTTATCATCATCTTTAATAATATGCCCAGCTCTTAAGTGGGGGTGGTGTTGACGAGGTACAACCAACATGACCAAAGCTATGATAACTTCGATGCGAAGGTGCATAGCAGCTTCGCATTAGATTTATTTATGTTACTTTAAATAATTCATGTTTAAAATCGGCCCAAATGAGTATGGGAAAGAATATTATGTGGAAGGTAACAATACTATCAAATACAAAATATTTCTGCAGTTATCTTTGCATTTTTCAGTAACAAGCAAGTCCAAGCTACTTCCCCGTACGTCACAAACCACATTTAACATTTTTAGTATATATATATATATATATATATATATATCTGACCACATTTAAGATTTGAGTTGAGTATATATGTGATTATATTAAGGTAATAGCCATACTAGAGCATCATCCAATTATCAACATAGTGAGTTATTGTATAATACGGTCAAAATTAGTTGTATTGGTATTAAGAATGAAAGAACATTACAACTACACGTAGTTTTATCATTACTTTGAAAATAACGTTAAAAGTAATTAGAACATATATCATAAACCATGGAGATGTAGACCGATAGAACAATATCGCTTATCAATTGATCTGAATAAAACATTCTATATATGCTACATCTTGTACAAGATATAATTTGAATGCCCTGCGCCTCTACCAAGTACCAGTAATTCGCCTTTGTCCTGGGTTGGTATGTCTTCTTTGCTGTGCAAATTCGATCCATAAGTTACGTGTTTTTAACTAATATCATATCAATAATGATCATAAGAAAATATATCTTTACCTGAAAATGAACTGTAAATCCTCCTTGTACGTTGATTTCATCTCCTGGCGTGAGATAGCCGCTGTGTTGAATACTACCAGGCTCCATGGTTAGTCTCACCTCACTGGTCTGATCGCGCCAATTCGGGCTGATGTTGAGTCAAGGTATCGAGTGTCTGGAGCTATAATAGTCTGATCTGTATTTGATGAAACCCGAACGTTAATGAGAAGAATGACAATCACAAGTCTATCACTAGCTCACTGGTCTGATCGCGCCAATGCGGGATGATGTTCAGTCAAGGTATCGAGTGTCGGGAGCTAGTCTGATCTATGTGTGATGAAACCGAACGCTAGTGAGAAGAATGACAATCATAAGGGGCAGGCAGCGCCGCTGAGAATGGTTGGAAGAGGAAGCTCAATCATGAAAATAGTCAGACAGTCATATTGATGTGGTTTTATTGACCTGACCCTCAGGCTTAAGGTCCCTAGACCCTACGTTTACAATACAAATAGTATTTAAACAATAATGCAAACAGGCAAGTATTGTTCCGCATTCAGATGTCACATATAATGATGCCAAGGTGAATCGATTAGACTGTTTGTATTTATGTGTTTATTTTGCACATTTATCATACCATTACAGATAAGCAGAAACATGGTGGGCATAGATACATAAGAGACGCCATTAAGATATCTAGTAACTGAGTGGGTAAATACTGCTTTTAAAAAGGAGAATGGGGCTCTGTAACAAAAAAGGATATGTTGAAGAAACAAAGATGCCAAAACAAATACGCTCGAATGGTTTTGAATGCTGACTATAATGCACCATCATAAGGACTTCTCCCCTCCCTTAAATGGCAGCCAATTGAACAAAGAATAAACTTTCATTATTTTGTTATGGTGTTTAATACTGCACAATCTTGCCCCACAATACCTCTGTAATCTAGTATATAAACGTAGTGTTGCGTGTTGTTCACGATATACCATTGCTTGCCAATTATACCTACCGAAACCAAGAACTGAATATACAAAATCCTCCTTTTCATGTACTACAAGCAAACTTTTCAATTCACTTCCAATGCATGTTCAAATATCACCACATTACATATATTTAAAAACCGCCTATGGCAACACCTGTATATAATATGATATCGCAATATAACTAAAGCGAATTGATTTTATTTTATAATACAAAGTTTTATCTGAATTTGTCATACCTCTCATGTACATGTATGCTTTGATTGCCATGTATTTTATGTATTTATCTGTTTGTTTTTATTTTGTGTTTTAACTTTATTCATTGTTATATCCATTTGATACATGGCCCCCTTGTAAAGCAGGCCTTGTGGCACTGAATGGGGCTACCCTGTGTTAAAAAAAAAATTCCATAAATGTAATGGTAGTGGTGTACTTGACATCAATTTAACCATGGACCTACGGACTCTCTTTTACATACTCTCTCTCTCCCTCCCTCTCTCTCTCTCTCTCTTCCCCCCTCTCTCTCTCTCTCTCTCTCTCTCTCCCTCTTTCTATTTCCCACTCCCTCTCTCTCAACATCCTATTCACCTATATATTTCATTCGCTGACACACTCTCTGTACGATGATGATAATAATATAAATACATTTATATAGCGCAGCTACTACGTATGAATATACTACTAGTACTACGTTTAAAAAGTATCAAAGTATCACTCCGGCTGTAGCTGAGCCGCCGTGATAAGGCGCTCAATCATTCAAGGAATATATTCCTACATGTCCTACCGGGTACTCATTTAACACCTGGGTGGAGAGTGGCAAATGTAGATTAATGTCTTGCCAAAGGACATTGGTTGCCATCATCAACGTGTTTTTCTCATATTCCTGGTCCTTAGTTTAACCTCTCCTTCTTTTCCTCATCTTCTTTCGCCTCCCTATCTCTGTTCTATTTTGGCATCAACATTTTTTTCTTGATAAATGTATTTAAAACGGAAGAAGGTTTGGAGCTAAAAATAAAGGCGATAATTCTAAACAAATCTTTGATTGATGTTAAAATCACAAAGTAACGATACGTCATTGAAACCAAAGCAATCAATCGTATTTAATAGCTCTATAATTATCTTAATTATTGTCACTATCGCATGATGTGGCTTTATTCATGGAAACAAACTCGACTTAATTGTATAGTATAGTTTCGATCCCGGTCGATTCGGAAACTGGTTATTGTCACACAAGTTGTATACCCTTACTTCCGGTTCATTACATAATTCTAATTAATATCACTTTATCTTTTATTTTGGCAACCTTTAATTATTTTAGTTAAATAATTGCTTCAAATGTTTCTATACATCAGAATACACAACTAGCCTACCTATTTATTTAATATCGCCATATCTTGTATTCTTGCAACCTTTAATTATTTCAATAAATTAATTGCTTTAAATGTTTCGATACATCAGAAGATACGGGGGGCGGCAAGGGGGATACGTGCCCCCAACGAATGGCAAAGAAAAAGTGAGAGCGAGGGGAGAGATGAAGGCAAAGGACAAACAATGTTAGATAATATAAGGAGAAACATTGCTCGTAAATGCTCTTTAAAGATTACACTATCATGTGAATGCACCTCTTACAACAAATTATGATAAAGCAAAATAAATTCGAATCAAATCGCAAACACTGAATATATACATTCATCTCGCAGCGTATGGCATATTCGAAATCAGTATGTAAGACATTGCGTCGAGCTCTTTACATGCTCTATAGAATGGGGGGGGGGTGCCATTAAATGTATATTCGAACATTGCATATCAATTATATAGATATATGCTGCAAACTCCTGGATAAATATTATTTTTGATTAGTTATTAGTTTCAAACAACAGACTGATTATATTTGTGGTCGACATAAAGTTCAAATTCAGTTTATTCAATTTGGACATGTTTTATGTAATAGTTGGTAAAGTTTAGTCAAGGCACCATATATAGGGTCTACCCAATCAATACTAACATAAATAGTCGACAAGGTATTCATCGGTACAGTAATAACAGGTAGATGTATGCGCGTACTTCGCTGCCAAAAACATTAATACTAAACTCATATATTCGGTCATCTTAATACAAGAGGATATTAGGGCATCTCGTTTACCCACGAATTCCTGTTTCTAAATGTTGCGAGAAAGTGAAGCGAAGGAGACCGGTGGTAAAAATGTAATTTCTATATACTTGGAGACCATATCGGATACATTCGGGCACCTTGCTGCAAGAATATGATGATATTTGAGCACATCGCTGTCAAATAGGATATTCGGGCACCTCTTTCATTACAGTATATTAATTTTCAAAAACTAAACTCAATTAAGTGAATAATCATAATCTTCTTTATTACTTTATTTTCATTTACATAAATCGTTCATCCCTCATAACATTATCCGTCAGTTGTAGAGTCTCGATTGAGAGAGAAAAAAGAGAACAAATGTAGTCAATATTTTGATCGCTCTACATGTAAATCGTGTTGATGATTGGTGAAACAAGAACGCTAATTTTCTCTGGTTCATGGAATATTATATGCTTTTTCTTCATTGTCCATTGTTGTGACAGAAGTTGGCATCCGACTTGAAGAACTATTCTTCAATACGAAATTTAGAAGTGTTGCTAGTGAATGATATGGGCGATTGTGGTAAAGTGATTATGGTATCACCCCCCTATCTGAACATAAATCGTGTTTTGAAATATTGATAGAAAGATGCGCAACAGTGAATATGTATGTCGAAATGAGTAGGATGAAAACCCCATTTCTCCCACATTAGTTGTTTTTGGTGTTATCTAAAATTGTGGCCACATGTGATGTAATACCAAAGAAAGCGACCTTCTATCAGGAAAGATGGTTAAGGATCATGTGCGACCATGATCAAACGTTTCGGAAACCACTACAAGTCAAATTTACTCAAATTCTTTTCAAGTGACGCGTATTGCAGCTTTCTATATAGGACATGTTTTCGATCGACTGCGTATTGATTCTCTAGCCTAATGATAACAAAGATAATATCATACGAAAATGAAAACAAATTGTGCATTCGTTGATAAAACGAAGGGTAGTATAAAACAAATAAAGAACTCAACTAATCATATATGACGAAAAATATGAAAAACGAATTCAAAACAAGACAAACCAATCATATGGAACGACTATAACGACTTCCATAAAAACAAAAAAGTTATAAAAGTATTGGCAAGCAATAAATATGGAATGGATTTACTCGAGAAAACATACTACAAGACTAATAGAGACATATCTTTAGACTAAAAACAGATAATCTATCTATAACAATATCTAACTTGTTCTTCTCGAAAGCTTCACCATATTATGGTTCACCATATTATGGTGAAGCTTTTTAAAGCGTATACTAATGCAACAACATGAAAACAAATACTTTAAATTGTTTCACTGAATGACAGGGTCTGTTTGGCCTTGATAGAGCCTTGCCCTTATTGACTGACGTTAAACTCGACAATGGCACGGTCATCGAAAACATTGTTATCAAAAACACTGACATTGACCTCGAGTGGACATGAACATGATGGTCACAAGGACTGACCGAGTGTGGTCTTGACCTTACATGCAGTCATCAAAGTGAGAAAAAACTGATACGAATGTTTGTTTGTATACAAGACCCGAATCGGTCTTAAAATGGCATCAAATGACTGACTCGATGTATGTTTACATTACACAGGCAGGCAAAGTAGCAAACATAAATGATACATGTATTAACTTTTTTCCGCATTGTATTATACTCTCTCTCTCTCTCTTCTTAATCTCTCATATAACTCACTGTCTCTATCAATTTATCATAAAACATTAGAAAATGATATGACTTTAGCACAATTTAGACATATTATTCAAAATGCCATTATTTACATCAAACTGACATAATTTCAATCAATTAATCATCTCTTAAAGTGTATTTAGCACTCTGCCTTTTGATCTGTCTATCATTATTTTAGAAATGAACTTACAACTCTCAACGAAATCTCGATTAATCAGAAGCTTTACAATCGAAACATTCTTTTACAAGGATGAAGGATGATAATGAAAGAATAACAAGACTGAACGTAAGTGCGATATCCATATCAATTCAGATGGCAAGAAACTAATGACAACTAAATTGTGTTAGTACATTACACTGGTAAATGTAACAACAACGATGGCGATGACGTAGCCAACGACGACGTAGACAGCGACGACGTAGACAACGACGACGTTTGTATGAGATTGCCTTCCATTACATTAAAATGCATTATTAACACATGAACAGGATGAATAAATGAGAAACATGGCATGATTTCTATAATGTCTTACCTTTGTTCGGATGATAGTGCGATACAGGAGTGAGGTATATAGAAGAGATTTTAAATGCGTCTCAAAAAGAGCTGCATTACGAGAAGTTAGACGTATGATGCTCGTTACACTAATAGGCCTATGTAGAAATCAAACCGAACTCACAAAATAACATCATGCAGAAATTTACCCAAGCGGATCAAAAAACTGGAGCTGGGAACAGGTGAATAAATGTATTGTGAGACTGACTGTATTTGTCCGATTCATTCATTGTTGAAACCCATTCAGCTATATATTATACAAACATCGCCAAGTCTCATTCAAATTACGTCAAGGGGGAGGAGCGTATTGATTGACCTCTGGCCCCGACGGAGTAGTATTGTATCAAGTCGTTGTAATGATTTAGATCGTTGTTGTTGTTGTTGTCTTTGTTTTACTGGCGTGTTTCATTCAATTATGAATATTTACGCCTAATTCAGATCACATTAATTAAAATTATAAGGGAGCAGGAGAAAGAAAGAAAGAAAGAAAGAAAAATCTACGCTGCTCAATTTTCCGCAATTTTGGAGATCCCAGACATGCTGTCAGGCTGTCGGCTTCTATTGTTGTTAGTCTTCTCCATAACTGATTCACCGAGTGCAGTGATATAAGAAAATCGATTCCTTTTCAATCTTCCACCCCTTTCTATTTCATATTAAATCTATATCTACGATTGACATAAATGTGATGATACAGGATCATACAGCACAATCAATGAAATTTGTAGAATTACGTTTCGATTTTTTTCCCCAAGCGACTTGAAGTAGTCTATACGCACTTAACGCTGCTGAACGTGACGCAATAGGGAATTTCCCCAAAATACCCAAATGTTTGCAGCCTTACAAAGTTTTAGTCTTCCCCGTCAATACAATAATAAATCTATCAGTTGTGAAATCCAGGGTACACAAGGTTGAGTAAGGGGATTTTCCGTTCCCTTCGTTTTTGTTTGCTCTAAAGTTAAAGTTTATTTAGGTTATGTGATGCTGTACTGACTAGTGGTAACCTAAACTTGGCTAAAGTAATCCCATTTAGTTCAAAGCATGTCATCCGATTGTGCAATGACCATACACATAACAATTATATCATATTGCTAAATCACCATTCAAAAAGGCTAAGGAGGGATAGCGGTATTTTTAATGCTCTGCCTTACACTTTACATTGTTGAATCCATTACTATAAATGATGCATCCAGTGTGAGAAAGATGCTGTTACTGGTCAGTGTTTGGAATGGTAATCATTTAACAGTTAAGTTTTAAAACTATATAGAACTATTCTCAGGGATAAGAAAGAGCTAATTTTACCGGTAAATTCAAACTAATCTTCAAACTAAAACTAGAAATGAATAACTCTCTCATTAACAATTTCCTAATCAAGTCTGGTTATCCTGAGTTATAGTTCATGAGGTAGGGATATATATATATGGCTATAGTGAGCATGTAGTGAGCAGTAGGATGATATCAATTTGCTATGTGAGCGAGCGAGCGAGCATTAAAAAGGACATCTCTGCATGGGTCTCTGAATGCGGATCCATGAATGCGGATCCAGGGATTGAACCCTATGATCTTGGAATGGTAGTGTTAAAGAGTGTGTCAGATTTTATTTTAGATTTTATTGAGGTCCTTGTGTCCTTGTTTTAGTTTATTCGAACCCTTTCTTCGCTTTGCCAGGTCTCTCCACGTGTAATGCCACACCCAACAGTTTACAAAAGGTGTAAACATAAACATATTGGTCAAATGATGACCTGGGAGATAACCATATCCTATTGTTACGTCGATGTCTATAAATAACGGATTGATCTTTCCAGGAGTGATTCTAGAAAATCCTTTTTTTATTGGAGGGGGCGGTGCTGGGGAGGTCTTTGGAGGTTATTGCAATCATTTGTTTACATGTGCTTCGCGAATCTTTTGTGGGGATGGGGCTTGAATATTTTCCCTCGCCCCCTCTAGAACTGCTGCTACTACTTAAAAAGGACGGTTTTTTTTTTTTTTTTAATAATCAGGAGACCGTGTATTATGTTCGCTGTTTGCATGACAAAGGATTTAGCACGGGTATGTAGTTAAAATTTAAATACCTTAATCCCGTGATTATTCTTACTTAGTTCATATAACAGAGAGCCGAATATATGGACGGACATCACCCATCCCCCACGCCGCCAAGAAAACAAAATCAGAACAAAAACTTAAAGCCCCTTTAAAGTGTTGGGAGCCCAAAATTTAATGGCAAAATTTCACTTAAATTGTATCATAATGTGAAAGAGGATGTCATTTAAGAAACACTTCTGCAAAGGTTCCCCCCCCCAAAAAAAAAAAAAAAAAAATGTGTTTGAAGAACAAATGGTGATAAAAGAATACATAATTTGTGTTTTCTGTTGTACGCAGAAAACCTAAATTTTGTGTTTTTCATCAATATTCGACTTCAAATACATTTGTTTTGAAAATCCTTGAAACCTTAACCATATTAAATACTACATCTTTTTAAAATAAAAGCCCGGATCAATTGTCTCTAGAGAAAATGTCGGACCATTAATGTTTGAAAGTTAAAAATATATCAACATTACTCTTCACCTCTATGGATTCCTATAGATCATGATACCCATACTAAGCCGGAGAAAAATCATATGATTTTGAGTGTCAAATGTTGCGATTAATATAAACAGTATATCTTTTCAAAATGAACGAATTTTTGTTCACTTTTCCTCAAAATTTCATCAAACTGATTCCTTGATTTTTCTTTCACATCTCCGCACACTACCACCCACATATCTGACTTATCGATCTCTGTTCTACACACGCCCTCAAGTCTCTTCACTCAATCATCATTTCATCAAACTGATTCCTTGATTTTTCTTTCACATCTCCGCACACTACCACCCACATATCTGACTTGTCGATCTCTGTTCTACACACGCCCTCAAGTCTCTTCACTCAATTATCATTTGAACATAAAGGAATGTCGGTCACTCTAGACAAATAATTGAAACAAATGAAAACAAGATATGCAAATGTACTATACAATTTAATATGTACCACTGAATACAAATAAATACGACTGTGTATAAATCTATTACTATTACAGCTTAATAAGGATAAATTTATCTTCATTTAACAGCTAAATGAGGATAAATTTATCTTCGTTAACAGTTCAAAGAGGATAAATTTATCTTCGTTTAACAGCCAAACGAGGATAAATTTATCTTCATTAACAGTTCAACGAGGATAAATTTATCTTCGTTTAACAGCCAAACGAGGATAAATTTATCTTCGTTTAACGGCCAAACGAGGATAAATTTATCTTCGTTGAACAGGCAAACGAGGATAAATTTATCTTCGTTGAACAGCCAAACGAGGATAAATTTATCTTCGTTTGGCGGGCAAACGAGGATAAATTTATCTTCGTTTGGCGGGCAAACGAGGATAAATTTATCTTCGTTTAACGGGCAAACGAGGATAAATTTATCTTCGTTTAGCGGGCAAACGAGGATAAATTTATCTTCGTTTAGCGGGCAAACGAGGATAAATTTATCTTCGTTTAGCGCGCAAACGAGGATAAATTTATCTTCGTTTAGCGGCCAAACGAGGATAAATTTATCTTCGTTTAGCGGCCAAACGAGGATAAATTTATCTTCGTTTAGCGGCCAAACGAGGATAAATTTATCTTCGTTTAGCGGCCAAACGAGGATAAATTTATCTTCGTTTAGCGGCCAAACGAGGATAAATTTATCTTCGTTTAGCGGCCCAACGAGGATAAATTTATCTTCGTTTAGCAGCCCAACGAGGATAAATTTATCTTCGTTTAGCAGCCCAACGAGGATAAATTTATCTTCGTTTAGCAGCCCAACGAGGATAAATTTATCTTCGTTTAGCAGCCCAACGAGGATAAATTTATCTTCGTTTAGCAGCCCAACGAGGATAAATTTATCTTCGTTTAGCAGCCCAACGAGGATAAATTTATCTTCGTTTAGCAGCCCAACGAGGATAAATTTATCTTCGTTTAGCAGCCCAACGAGGATAAATTTATCTTCGTTTAGCAGCCCAACGAGGATAAATTTATCTTCGTTTAGCAGCCCAACGAGGATAAATTTATCTTCGTTTAGCAGCCCAACGAGGATAAATTTATCTTCGTTTAGCAGCCAAACGAGGATAAATTTATCTTCGTTTAACAGCCAAACGAGGATAAATTTATCTTCGTTTAACAGCCAAACGAGGATAAATTTATCTTCGTTTAACACAGTTCAATGAGGATAAATTTATCTATGTTAACAGCTTAACTCTTATCATGCCACAGTGCTAATCCCCATTGTGCCAAGCCCTAAATCCCTCCCTGCCAAGTTTATTTTGAGATAATCCGATTAGCGCGATGGTTCTATGAATAGTGTGTGTGAAACACACAGCACAGTACAATGAGCAAGCTTGCACAAAGCATTGAAACAATGGCTCTACAAGGCACTATAATGGTAGGGTACATGCAGCCTTAGGCAGGATATGAGTTAATGAGGATAAATTTATCTTCATTTAACAGCTAAATGAGGATAAATTTATCTTCATTTAACAGCTAAATGAGGATAAATTTATCTTCGTTAACACAGTTCAATGAGGATAAATTTATCTTCGTTTAAGCTAAATGAGGATAAATTTATCTTCGTTAACAGTTTAACGAGGATAAATTTATCTTCATTCACAGCTAAATGAGGATAAATTTATCTTCGTTATCACAATTAAATGAGGATAAATTTATCTTTATTTAACAGCTAAATGAGGTTAAATTTATCTTGGTTAACACAGTTCAATGAGGATAAATCATAAATTCATCTTTGTTAACACAGTTAAATAAGGATAAATTTATCTTCATTTAACAGCTAAATAAGGATAAATTTATCTTCATTTAACAGCTAAATGAGGATAAATTAATCTTCATTGGCACAGTTAAATAAGGATAAATTCATCTTCACTTACATCAGCCTTTGTGAAGGAGTTAATTCTGTGTATTGCAAATTTTTAGAATATTTTTTACCTATGGGTTAGCACTATTTTCATGCTGAAATGCAAAATATAATTTTTGTTCTTTTGTGGAAATTTATATTCAAAAGCATATCAAGCATCCACGAATTTGAAAAAGTAGCAGTTGCGTGATTAAAACCTACATTTTGATGAATGACAAACCTGGGATTTTGCATGTATTACTTTTCAGGAGCATTATAGTGCTAACTTACAATTCAGATTTACATTACAGAAATGACATAAAATTTAAGACTTTATCTTAATGTTCGTTCTCTAAATTCACAGGTCTTTTCTAGTATTTACTCCTTCATTGGACTAGATTTCAATACACCTGACCAAAGACAGCAAAAAGTGATTCATGGATTTTTTTTCAAACTTTCAAAAGCGATTATCTCAGCTCAGAATGACAAACATGTGGGTTAGAACTTAGCACTATACTGAACCGACCCCCTGATTATGGTATGCCAAACGGACTAATTATTTACTAACTATATAGCTCTTCTCTTTTCTCGCGTAATTGTCGCTGAATTTCTTGGGGTAACTTGCCATGACCTGTTAAGTTGAATGAGCCTGTGATGAAAGATGATTTTGCAACAGTAGAAACATATGGTTCACTGTGTCTGTTTTGTCCTGTAACAGGTTTATTCAATGCTGTCCAATTTGAAGTAGTTGTCCCAGTAAACCAATGTACATTGTAGAACTGCTGTCTCGATCCTCTTGTAGTTCTGTTATTTTCCCAACTTGTGGCCATTCATTCTTAAAGGCTTCCACGAAAACACAGACCATTTGCCCGATCTCAGGAACCATTGGCTGTCTCCTCTGGGAAATCTTCCTTCCAAGGTTGACCTATTATTTTTAAAAAAGTAGGCAAATTAAACACACTAGACAGACACATACATGTAACTACATGCATTGAGAGCATCACTGTGAGCTTTTCAGTTGTTAAAAGTCATAATCTAAACTCTATGCCGTTTTTTTTTGTCGATTTGCAATTACAAAATGTGCCGTGACTAAACCCGAGTCGAATTGATTTGTAAACTGGTCTGCCGCGATTTCAAACTAGTTTTCATGAATAGACGAATAAAATAAGCTTAGATTATGATTGCATTGGCATGGTTCACAGAATTTGTATAATTATTTTCATTCAAAGAGGCAGTTTGTGCCAGTATGTTGCAGTGCTTTTGCAGTGCACTATGACTCACTGTGTGTGTGTGTGTGTGAAGAACACAACATACATGTATTGTTTGCGTTCTCGTCAGTTTGACTTGATGAGAACTGCCCAAGCGTACGGTACGGTGCACTGGTGTTTGATCGGAGTAGAGCCTTCAACCCCCGGTTTACAAAAAAAAAAAAAACTATATAATACATGTCTATATACCGGTATATATATATTTTTTTTGGGGGGGGGGAATCCCTATTAAAAACACCATACAATTGAGAAGATAGGCAAAAATAAAACTTACCTTTCGTAGAGACTCGCCACTCGAGCTTGACGCTTGCTGGTGGCTCCTCTGTCTCATCTGTGCTATGCATTGCATATAGCAGGCGCCTACACAATGCGACCTTGGCTTGCAGTGTGTCATCTACTAGGAGGGTCTGTTCCTGCTGGAAGAGAGTTCCTACTTGAAGTGCCTCCATAGTCTCTCATACACCTTAATGAGGACATGCCTGTAGCATGAAAAACTGAAAAAGAGAGAACAAACACACAGATAAATGTCCAGTCCAGAGTCAAAAATGCAATATGTACCCAAGGAGGATTAAAAAAACAAGGAAAACGCTCTTGGCGGTCTCGCCTGCATTACGCAATTTGATTTGATGACAAAGTGAGGTTGGGACATATAGGCACAGTAGCCCATTAGCAGCCCCTCACAAATGAAATCCTCTTAATATAATCAGCATTTTGAAGTGAATATCGACTAAGAATCATCAGAAGAATTATTTACTATTATTTGTACCAAGATTGATAACTTTCATGAAATATGAACAAATAACATAAGTTGATTTATTAATTCTCGTCTTAAGTTGTGAAAAACATAATCTACTGACCTAAAATGACCTTTGACCTTAACTTTGTGACCTGGAATTTGTGTCATTTGATTTGTGATACTTGATTACCCTTGGGTACAAGTTTCATGGAATTTGAACAAACACTTTTGAAATTATGCTAAAAATTCAAAATCTTGATTTTGATACCACAACAAAGTCTAAGTTTGCACACCTGAAATGACATTTGACCTTGACTTTGTCACCTAAAAGACTAATCACATGATTGGTGATACTTAATAACCCTTATGTTTAAGTTTCATGGAAAAGGAATGTATATTTTCAAAATTATGATAAAAATTCAAAATCTTAATCTGATGCCACAAGATAGTCTAAGTTTGTTGACTGGAAATGACCTTTGACCTTGACTTAGTGACCTGAAATTCTACTCACATGAGTGGGAATACTTGATAACCCTTTAGTGCAAGTTTCATTGAATAATAACTTATACTTTCAAAATTATATTAAAAATTCAAAAACTTAACCTTGGTTAAGTTTTTGATGTTGACGCCACCGCCACCGAAAAAGCGACGCAGGCGAGACAAAAAGAAAGAAGGAAATGAAAGAAAACTTTTCGTTTTGTTTGTACACCTACAGTTTTCATGTAATTATCTGTAAATCTTATGTTACAGGTTACAAAAAATCTAATACCGGTAGGTACTTACCTCTCTTCACTGGAGAGGTCGACCAAAGCCTCCCAATTGCTATATCCTCCAAGGAGAATATATGTAGTATTCTCGCAGTTCTCCTGCTCCCAGGCACCCTCTGCCATCACTGGAAGCACTGGCAAGTGGATGCACTTGTTCCCTCTGATAGTGGCCTTGACTCCACCCTAGCATGCTTGGTCTCCACGAAAGTCAGTCCCTTCGCTGCCTTCTTTATTTTTATAGGGGCACCTCTATCACTCCTGTATTAGGTTGTTTGAAAAGAGGTCATGAAACACAAATATTTGAACAATTTGTAACTTTTTAAAATCAAGAAAGAATTATATGCACAATACAAAATATTTGTTATTTAAAAAATAAAAATAAATAAGGTTACAATTTGCAATTCTAGTCTGTAATCTGATACAAAATACGAAAATGACTAGACTTTTCCATATTATTTTTTCCTGACAAAGAGAAGTAATGCTTACAGATAAAGTTTAGTTCTGGTCGTGAGATGAAATTGTGGAGGAAACTGTCTCAAAGTGATTGGGAAAAGTTGATTACAATGCACATTAGCATTGGTGTATAGTATGCTGAAAGGTTTTGGAATCACCAAAATGATAAGAAATTAACTCAATTCTGCTGAAAGTCACATACACTGCACACAGAAATGCGTGTATGGGACTACACACAAATGTTTGGCCCGAACATTACAGGTGTTTTGGGGTAATATTATGAATATTAGGTCATTTGAATGGCAATCCTTGGCAGTAGACGTTTTACGATAATATTCTTCCTAAATAACATGAAAATAATTTGAAATCTCACAATAATTTTTTCTTCACCTGTCCCACAACCTAGACTTTCCCTTTAATAGCTTAAAACTTTGAACTATGAATTTTAATGTAAAATAAAGGCTTGATCAGATATTATTGGCCTATTTCTTAATGGAATATGTACATGTACAGTTGTTATTAAGTCATTATAAGTTAAAGGAAGCATTAAGTGTCTTACATGTACCTCTGAATTTCCCTGCTGCATCAATGTTGGTGGTCGATCCTGGTTGTAGGCTCACTCTCTTCCTCCTTGGTTCGTGTTCAGGGTGGGCTTTTGGTGTAGAGTGGAATTGAGGGTGTAGGACCAAGTCATGGACTGAGAAGTTTCCACAACCTTGTAACTGTTTGCCGAGTGCTTCCACATCTGCAGCATCAACAGGGAGTTTAACCAGTTTTCCATCTTCCAGAGTGAACTGCATTAAAATGGAAAAAAAAATTAATGCACAGCTGATGTTTGCAAAGTGTTTGTTGGTTGGTTTTTATTTGAAATTATATACCATATTTACGCGTGTTCCAATATTAGTGTCCCATGCCCCTACGGGAGAAGGGGGTTAAATCTATATTATTATGAACATTCTCACATGTGAGAATGTTCATCATCATTTGCATATTTCAATTTTAGCTAATCATTAATGATTAAATAATGCGATTAAAAATGAAAGAGACACCCATTTGGTAGACGTGATCATTCGTGTTTTACCGGTGTGGACAACAATGAATGGTAGGCCCTACACTTCGTAAATTAGAGTCACCTATTTTACGAAACAGCGCAAAACGTGAACGTGACACGTGATACATGATACATGACTGTTCGTTGCAAGCCTATAATTCCTGCAAATTAGTTCTACAGAATTTGATGTTGGCTGCAAAGGGACATAGTATCTTTAATATAGCAATCATTTTGTCAACAGAGTTGCAATAATATTTCACAACAGAATTTGTAAATCATTCCCCATCTCATATTTCTGCCGAGCCAATATTGTGACATACCTGTAGGGCCTCATAGAGGAGCAATGGTTATCATTCTTTTTAGATTAATTACAAACCTCTTCAGATAATTTGAATATTCGATACAATATCAATCCACAAAACCTAGCACCAGATTTGAAACTAAATGTCAAAATTTGTAAATCATTACGCCAAATCACTAAATTGTTATCATTCTTAGGGAACACTAGTTATCATTCTGTTTTTTATTAAAATTGATTACACCCTCATCAGTGTCCTTAAATTTATTACAACACATTGCAAACTCGACCATTATCATCATTCTTCATTCCAAATATTTGAAACTTTAACAAAATTTCATCCTGTCATATTTTCTCTGAGCGCTAGCGGATCTACAGTAGTCAAAGGCGCCCTGCCACCCCCCCCCCTTCCCTTAGTCCCATATGTACAGTATAATACGTATTAGAGTATGGAAATTGACCGTCTGCAAGAGGGTTAGTCCGCTATGGTCGTAGCCATCTAACTTCTAATGAAATATACATTTTTCATAGATTATATAGACCTTCCCCTTCAACCTCCGCCTTCCCTCAGTCCCATATGTTTTACGCGTTACGGGTCGGAAAGTGACCGTCTGCAAGAAGGCTACTCCGCTACCTGTCAAAGCCTAGCTTCCAACTTTTATGAAATATCAATTTTTCAATAGATTAGACCTTGCCCTTTAACCTCCACCTATAGTCATCAGCGAGGGTATTTTCTCTGTGCGCTAGCAAACTGATTCAAAGTCACCCCTCCTCCAATGGCCCCATTCGTATTACGTGCAGAGTATGGATTGTGTCCGTCTGCAAGAAGACTAGTCCGCTATGGTCTTAGCCATCTAACTTTTAATAAAATATCATTTTGTTGGTAGATTAGACCTTGCTCTTCAACCTCCACCTAGTCGTTTTGAGGGTATTTTCTCTGAGTGCTAGTGGACATCGTCAAAGTCACCCTGCCCCCTTTAAAAGTCCCATATGTATAATATGTAGAGTATGGAAATTCACCCGTTTGCAAGAGGGCTATAGACCGCTATGGTCTTAGCTATCTAACTTCTAATGAAAAATAATTTTTCTTTAGATTACCGGTAGATGAGATCAGTGGAGAATAAAAATCAGAAAAGGCACTGTTTAAAATTGTCTTACATGTAGGTGAAATAATATAAAGTATTTCCATGCTTAAATCAAAAGGTAACATAAGAGATGTTGGTACAATTTTAATTTGAAGTTCAGAGTGAATGGAAAATAAACACATTTAAAATCCCCAGCCCTGTTTGTATACTTTATGCAAATTTGAAAAAAGTTAAAGAAACATAGGCCTACATGTAAATTGAATTTATCTTTTTATCAAAGCCAGATCACTAGTCTTTAATTAGACAATTAATATAATAAGCCAATACTTTAAAAAAGGGGCAAAATCCATTAAAAATGTTGTAACACAGCACACAGTATATTTACATGAAGCAGCAGGTACATCTCTTGCAAAACATACCACTCATTACTAGTGCTGCTGCCCCTTGTAATTCCATTACCAATGTAAATCGGTTACCGGGTACCATTGTTTTAATTGGAAAAAAATTAGATACCTCTGAAAGCGACTACAAACAAAAATAAGTAAGAAACGAGATAAGAATGCGTCACTGAGACGAATGAGGTGGTCTGGACGTTTTTTTTAAGGATCTGATATGGAGAGATGAGAGAGAGAGAGAGAGACGTATGGCAGTAGATAGTTATTAAGGAGAGAGGGAGACGGGGTATAGTCATGTAACAAATACATGAGCTGGACAGAGGGATAACAGAGGAATCAGAATGCATGCACTTGGAAGGAGAGAGGATAGTAGGAAAGGAAACATGGTAGGGATGAACTAAGAATACAAAGGGCAAAGGAAAGAGCTAGAGAAAATTAAGGAACGTACTAAAACAAAAAGCGGAGAACAGGAGCCAGAGGCGAGAAAGCGAGAGGGTGAGAGGGGTGAGAGAGTAGAGAAAGAGCTACAGAGGCAGAGACAGAGCTCGGGAGACAGAGCAATAGAAGAAGAGGGAGGCAATAGAGCAAGAGAGTGAGAGGGAGACAGATCGAGAGAAGGAGAGGGTGAAAGAGTAGAGAGAGAGAGAGAGAAAGAGATGTACTAGAATATAAATAGAGAGACAGAGCAATGGTCCCTCTCCTAGAGGGGCAGAACAAGAGAGGGAAGAGAACAAGAGAGGGAAGAGAACAAGTGAGGGGAAGAGAACAGAGCAAGAGAGAGAAGAGAAGAGAGAGAGAAAGATATGCAATGGAGAGCGATGCATTAATATTTCCAGCATAAATAGAAGTGAATATTTACTCTATAGAGAAAGAGAGAAGTTCTAGTCATGTAAACAAATAAATGTCGGTGAAAGAGACGTAAACATTGCATATACCTGGGCTGAATAGCTGGACAAAGTATAAACGTCTGGAAAAGAGACTAGCATAAGAGAAATGTGACGATTTGATATTGTTTTAGACTTGGGAAATTAACCCTGTAGGTTTAATCAACGATAAGGAATCAGATTTTCCATATAGGGTTGTACACAAACTATCAACATTCCTCTCCCATAGCTACAACACGCAAAATTAGGGATTGCATACATTGTTTGTGATTGTATATGTTATGATAGTCGAAGAAGGTGATAAAATCAAATGTAAAACGGAACAAAACAAAAAAAAAAAAAATTGACCCATCGAATCAAACCTTCGAACCTGGGACGATTGAATGGGAGGCAAATGCTTTAACCAATGGACCAGAATATTTCTCATAGACTTTACATGCAAAGCTCACAAACTACCTTGGCATAGTCGCAATTTCAACTTTCAATTGCAAATTTCGACATGATCCCAACATCAAATAAAAAAACAAAAGGCACGTCTCCTATAGCCCAAAGTCTGAGCTATATTATATCAAAATTAGGAAGAAAAAGAGAAAAAAGAGCAAAAACAAGTGAGATACTGCTCAAAGAACAATGTCATGTAGATTCATGATGTGAACGAAATTCACCTTCCATAGGTATAACACGTTAATTGAGAAAATTCTGACATGTCACCTTTAATTGAAATTTTCACTATGATGACGTCATCAAAATGAAAATGGTGGCTACTGATCTTGTAGAGAATTGTCTTAGCTACAACATATCAAAATTTGGAAGAAAATCGATCAATATTTACAGAGATACAATCAATTTTCTATAAATATGCTGACGTCATAATATGCAAATTCGTATTTTGAGTTCCAAGGCCATTATGATAATGTCACGATATACTTTAAGGCCAAATGAGACGTGAAATTACATTTCCAACTCATACTCTATCCAAATATGAAAAAAAATTGGGGGTGCCCGTGCATCCCAAAGAGCTATAATGGATTTCGTATAGGCATATTTTTGCCCATATATGCTATGTATTAAAATAGTTCGCGCACGGACATGTACATGTATCTTGAATGGACGCTCATTCCGTTATTAATGGTCATAAAGAGATAAACATGGTATCAAAAAAATGAGGAATATCATGTCAAAAAAAAAGAGGAGGAATTATTTTGCGTTCTGCCGTCATGAACGAAAACGCGGCGGATTCACGTGTGCACGTTTTTGCGAAATGCTTAAAATGTCCTGAAATGTACTCTAATTTGATTAAAAAGTGATTTTGAGCATTTGAAATTTTGCGCGCACTGACACGCGGACGTACGCGTACGCACAGGTACTTTGACCTGAAATTGACCGGACAGATATTGACCTTAATCATGATAAATATGAATGAGAAATATGAATGAGAAATGATTTTCTGTTATGAAGTTAAGATCATGAGTTGATTTTCAGAAAATTTCACAAAATGGCGCCTGGATGACGTCACGATAGTTTGATGAACTTGAAAATGTTACTGTCACGTCTTATGATGATGACCTATGACTGTGCCAACATTGAAAGAAATTGACTGAATGGATTTTGAGTAATCGTCTGCACAAAAAATGGGGGGTGAAAGAAATAAAAATAAAGAAAGAAAATTCTGACGAAATCAATAGGTAGTCTGTCTACAACAGACCACCTAATAACTTTGTGAGTAAAACTTCTTTCAGATTTTGGTAACGGAATTGCGCCATTTTAAGGGTAAAATTGCAAAATCTCTTAAAGAAACTTTACCCGGTATTCATTTGTTGAAAATGATTTGCAAAACTTGATTCCTATTTGTGATGTTGTTCAATTAAGAATAAATATAGAGGAACAAGTCAATGCAAAGCGTAGCTATTCCCCTCGCAGGGTACAAATGGCCTATATACGTCAGAACAAGTTAGCTCCATTAGACTATACTATTATATTACTAGGCAAGGAATTTTTTTCAAAAATCTTTTAAAACTACTAGGCAAGGAAGTTACCCCGGTAACCACATTTTCGCATACATAATTAGTGGTATTTTTGCATTTTTAATGAGCTATGACCTTTCAGCTTTGACCTACATACTCGAAATCAAACTTAGGCTGTATTTTGATACTATGTACCTTCATATCAAATTTCATTCAAATCCGTCAAACATTACTAAAGTTATTGAACAAAAGCCAGATTTGCATATTTAATGAGCTATGACCTTTGACCTACATACTCCGAAATTGAACTTAGGCTGTGTTTTGATACCATGTACCTTCATATCAAATTTGATTAAAATCCGTCAAACATTACTAAAGTTATCAAACGGAAACCAGATTCGCATATTCAATGAGCTATGACCTTTGACCTACATACTTCGAAATCGAACTTAGGCTGTGTTTTGATACCATGTACCTTCATATCAAATTTCATTCAAATCCGTCGAACATTTCTAAAGTTATCGAACGGAAACCAAATTTGTATTTTTTTTCGCATACATGAGCTATGACCTTTCAGCTACATACTCCGAAATCGAACTTAGGCTGTGTTTGATACCATGTACCATCATATCAAATTTCATTAAAACGGACGGACGGAAGGACGGACGGCGGCGTTACTATATCCCCTCTGACTTCGTCGGCGAGGATAATTAGTTTTAAAATCATTGCTCCACTGAATTTTGAGGAATTGAACCATGATCAAGTATGGCCATTTTTTTAAATTCATGTTTAGCGTCCCCGCCCACTTCCATTTTGAGGCCGCCTGCTTTTTTTCTTTCTTTTTTCTTTCAAATGAAAAAAACATGAAAAACATACTGCTAAAATGATCTTTTCTGAATTAAAAAAAAAGAAGAACATAAATGCTGGCGGCCATCTTGAAAAATAGCCAGACTGGCTGGACGCGTCTTTTTTCCGTAAGGTAGCCATCCTAGAATGCATATTAATATTTGAATATATGAATATTTGAGTTGGTACGGTGAGGTGGAGATTAAATTCAAAATTAAATCGGCCAGATACTGGACTAAATTAACCAGTATGTCACAATGATTATGGACAAGTTACGATCTGGGTAGTCATTCGTTTACGGTAAGCCTCCCGATTTTGTCGCAATGTCACTTATTTAAAGTAAACTTAGCTTTGCATTTGTAATTGTTGCATCATGATAAATTATTGCATCAGATTCTGTGTGCGTGCGTATCATGAATATTGATGACTAGGCATGACATATAGGTCCTATAGAGCCAATCAAATGCAGCGACAGGATGGCTACCTTATGGTAAAAAAAGATGCTGGCTGGACAATGTACAGAGCGGCCATTTTGAAGAAAAAAGAAAAAGAAAAAGAATTTTTTTTTTTTTTCCGAAAATTGGGGATTGGTAGTGAGCACAATTTTTTTGCCTTGAAAAATGGAGAAAAAATTTCACCACCACCCCTTGGGCGCCAGGGGAGGGGGCCCATCTTTTTTTTTTCCAAAAAAAGGGTGTTTTTACACGTTTTTTTTTCTGTAAGCTGCCAGAGGGATTACCTCATCAAGTATCTAGAATAGATCTAGTCTAGTTAAGGCCGATGAAAGTTGATCTCATGGTTCTTGTCAGGCATTGTTGAGATTTTGATGAGGGATTTAGATCAACTTTCATCTTTCATCTGACTTTGATTTCATGTTCTCGCGGGCATATTTGGAATTTGAATGAGGGATTTTGATCCAAATTCATCTTTCATATACAAACCAATAGAACTTGTCGAGGGTATCGAGTCTTGTACATTATACATGTAACGCTCTTACACCAATATCATACTCCAATGACTATTTCTTCCAAATTTTCTGTGATATTTGGGTTTCTGTGACACCATCTTTATTTCATTTCATTTTCATTTATACTGTCTCGTTTCTGACTTAAACTTAAGGCCCTGTTTTATTATACTGGTATTAAATTAGGAACTTGATGATATAGCGATATACATCTTTCTTTGTTCGTCTTCAGTCTGCTTCTTATTATTTGTTCTTCTGCTCTTTCTTCTTGCTTGTTCTTCTTCTTGTTCTTCTTCTTCTATCTTCTCACAAGTACTTTCCTTCATATTCTTTTATTGTAAGTAGGTATCTTAACTTTCTTCTAATTATTATCTGACAATTCTTTTACCATTTCACCTCATTAAACTTAGCACTTTTGTATTGTACTCTCCTACACTCTTACCCAGTACCTTTAAAATGTCATAACTTCTGTGTTGACAGTTTTTGCTCAAATTTTTACTGTTTGTCTTCCATACATGTAGTACTGACTGGGACTACATGCATTGCTCATGCATTAAATGTCACGGGAGAGCTAGTATATTGGGCAACGTACACAATGCACTGAACAGTTTAATACGCGTTAGCTCCCACCCGGTACGGTAGCGGGAAGCCGGAGTACGGCGTGAGGCAAAACATTCGCCCCGTGTCTAGCCACAGACTATTCCTGGCCTACACATGGGCCACGCGCGGCAGCCAATCGAAAATATTGTTGATTTTTTGAGGCGGCAATTTCATATCTGGACTTTTTGACGCGGGAATTTCGTCAGCGATGAGTGTTGAACTTTTTTGGTGCACGAGCAAAATTTGATGCGGGCGCTGACGAGAACCATGAGATCAACTTTCATCGGCCTAATGGGAAATCTCACTCAAATTTCTTTTCATCCCTTTGAAAATGAAATATTACAATTGTATGAAGACGTAAATGATGAAAATTTTGCAAATGGCACCAACGTGTACTATGCCTTTAATATAGTCATAGTCTACCTAATATTCCGCTTTTATAAAGCCCCTGGCCCTAATACATCGATGATGTCTTTAAGTACTTCTTAGCGCTTTACAGATATATAATATATATTATTACCCCGGTCATGGAATTCATGCTTGCCCGCACACAATTTATGCACATACTCTCCACTCCCTGGGGAGCATTCCAGCCAGGCGTCATTTTTACAAGCGCACCGTTTAACACCATTTAACACCTGGTGCACCATGGTGGAGAGTGGCAAATGTAGATTAACGTCTTGCCAAAGGACATTGGTGCTGCATGCTGCAGCAGGACTTCAACCCGTTCGTAGTCATACCTTGTGATCTGCAGTCGGGTGACTTGTCCACTATTACTAGTAGTCTACTAGGCTCTAGTACAGTAGTAGTAGGCCTAATAGTAGTAGGCCTAATCTAGTACAACTTCAACTGTCTTAACTCTTAAATTAAGTCTCGATGATTGATACTGATAGTTACAAATACAAAGACCGTCTGACTCTATTGAGATCTACTTACCTTAGGCTTAGCCTTAATTGGTCTATGCCTGCCGCCTAGCCCTAGGACTTTTGGTTTTAGGGTAAAGACTAAAGAATTGTTATTATTAAGACTTTATTGAAGTTCATAGCAATGTAATTTTCGGGTAATTTACTGACCTCCATCTTGACTTTGTTGCGCCAGGCCTGTCGTATACGTCCCCTTGCAGTCCTCTTCGTTGACGTTAGCCCAGATTCGTCACATTGCATAGAATAGATGATAGACTAGAGTAGAGAGTAGAGTCTATTGCCTTGGTTCGAGTTCGCGTTTGTTGTCCATAATCTGTTAGGTCTTTCTTTATAACGCGTTTTGATTTCATTGACTTCGGAACCTGCCAGATACTTAGTAGACCTAGGTCTATATTTGTATTTGTAAGAGAGTCTAAATTCAGTTAATTTCGCCTTCGTCGAGATGGATACGGCCAAGAAGACACGTGCACGGCACAGAACGTGCGTGGTGGTACTGGTCGCTTTCCGGTGAATCCGGGCTAACTCGGACCAAAGACAACTCGGCCCAGCTGCAAAAACGTCAGTTTTTGTCATTTTACTCTAACCCTAACCCTAACTCCTAACCCTAACCCTAACCCTAACCCTAACCCTAACCCTAACCCTAAACCTAATCCTAACCCTAAACCAAACCCTTAACTTAACCATAAACCTAAACCTACAAAAAATGACCGTTTTGCAGCCGGGCCGAGTTGTCCCCAGGTCCGAGTTAGCCCGACTCCTTGTAGAGGCTAGACGGCTATCATAGACGGCCAGATCGGACCGAGCTCTGTTTACAAACAATGAACGCATGGCCTATGGCCGCGCGCGGCTATTGTTCCCTGATCTGTACCGTGGGTTTGGTTGTAGCTAGTCTGCAGACACAGACCCTTGACAGCCATTATGAGTAAAAACAATGTCTAAATTTCAAACATGTAAATACTGCTGCACCCCATGAGTTATGTCATGTAGCTGCTTCTGAAACAGTAAAATACTGGAAAAGAAACATAACACATCAAGCAGAATCTGATTCTCCTGAATATTTCATGTGGTTTTATTCAAGAGTAAAAGTCGAGTCTGTGTTTATAGACTAGGTTTGAGAGCATATTTTGAATAGATAGATAATCCCCGTGCGACTAGCTACTTGATGGGTGTATATAGGTATCTGTAGTACATGGAGGTACAGTATAGGAGTGTATCATATCTTAAAGTGCAGAACTATAAACAATCTATCATGTTAGATAGGGTGGTTACTCAATTTTCAAAAAGCCACCTTTCAGAAAGAAAACGTGCATTTTTGCAACAAAAAAAATAGAAGACAAGTAAGACACAGGATGGGGCTGGGCTAAATAGGCCTATAATGTTTAATAATATCAGGGAACCAGCAGTGCAGTGTGCCCCGCAAAATATAAGCAATATTATCTTTAAAAATGCAAATACATGTAATCACTAAGAGCATAAATCGGAGTGAAAATTGAAAACAAACGATATTATGTGCATGAAAACTTGGCTTTTATGACTTTCGCTGAATATGCGCCTGTGTTTAAAATTTGTAAACTTGGCAGCCATGCAATGGGCCGGAGAATTATGGACCTTTGATGGACAGCATTCGATATAACGTATATTACACGCATAATATGCTACAGTCTGGATATGTAATTTCTTTCTTGTTCAAATCTTATTCGATGTTTTGTGGAGTTCATGAGACAATTCTTTAGTTACCATGAAACCCAAGCATGATAATTTATGATGCCTCATACGAAGTGCAACCAAATCGATCGGACAACCATGCCTATAATATATAGAAAGTATATAAACCAACATCAATTATGCCAGTGTACAAAAATGTGAAGACATGGCACCTAACCGAAGATAGGCCTATAATAGAATATGCATTCGATGTATGAACTTCACATGATTGTTGGTAATATAAATTATATGGTAGGCTTAATTATGTACATATTAATTTTGGTTGAACTCATTTTGTTTCATTCCAAATCTGGGCCTAATATAGGCCCATATATCATTATGGCCTACAAGTCCCTATGGACGAACCAGTAGCGAATGGTTGACCGAGAAGATTTCTCTATTTTGAATAATGAAACTTGCATTTGACGCGCATGTCATTAGCACGTACCGAAACTTAAGTTTGAACACGACTTTGCATGAGATTCCTAGCAAAATCTAATGATGGGTATATATAGTTTTCAAATTTTACTGTTCATTCAGGATATGCCGCATTTCGCCCATTTTGACACTAAATTAGTACACATTTAAAAAACAAACTAAAAACAAACATTTCCCGCCAAAATGGCACTATGATCAATGTAGCTAGGCCTACGCGGGTTTGGCGGCTTCAACGGCCCTCCGCCCGTCGGAACTGCCCGCCCCCCGCCGTAGGCCTATAGTACACATTTCATTTTGTTGTACCAAGGCTATCAGGATTTTAGGATTTTTTCTTCTTCTTCAGCACAGTCACCAACTGAGGGTGGGGGCCGGGCACGAATGGCGGCCCAAGAAAGATTGACACATTTGGCTATGAGCACTTTTCGTCGGGGCAAGGGGGGGGCCGGCGGGCTGGTCAATGTCCCCTGGATCCGCCAATGTTCTTCATGTTTCCCGGGTCAAGTGATCGCCGCCTCCGCACCGCCCCTGGTTTTATTGCGAATGTGTATTCATCTCTACGTGTGGGTCTATAATAAGTGTTTTATTTTTAGAGTTAATTAACTTGGAGCTATAGCCTTAAAATGGCCGGGCCCCGTTTTGCGGCTTCAGCGGCACACCCCGTCGGTATAGATCTGAGTACCCAGCCCCCCACCCCCACCCACCCCCCCACCCTCCCCTGCTCCGCGGTCCCCATCACGAAACCTCGAGTTATCAGCGGATCTAGAGGGGTTGGGTTGCAACCCCCCGAATGGGGACCATTTTTTTTTGTTTTAGGTCTATAAAACGCCATTTTAGAGTTAGATTTTCAAAAATTTTCCCTACTGTGGCCGGGCCCCGGCACTTCCCCGCTCGCTCCGTCGGTTAGACTCGGTCCCAGCCCCCCCCCCACCCCACCCCCTTTATAAAAGCCCCATCACGAAACCTCGAGTTATACTCAATAGGCTATATATATATAATAGTGGAGGTACTATGGAAATTGGAATAGTGCCCGACGGGGCTAATCAAGGACCCTTCAAGGATTTCACAATAATATGAATAACATATGCCCTGAAATTTGAAAATCACGCAAATTCCCTGGAACCGTCATAAACAGTACTGTACTGTGGATTAATAATCAAGCGTACATGGGTGTATACATCCACTGACTCGAGCGTGGGTCTTGAAATCCAAAAGAAATGTACAACTTTACAGAAAGGGCGCGATCACCATATCCGCCGTATAATGGGTTTAAAGATCGAAGGGCTCGATCGCAAGGAGGTAGAACAAGGAATAAGATCTGAAAGATATAGGGGCTAGGCCATGGGTAATTTGACAATTTGCAAAGGACCAAGCAAGCTAGCCGCTGTGATGTCATTGAGGCACTGACTCATGAGTTTCTGACTCGAGCAGCTTCAATCTTCTCTAATTGCTGTTCATATAATATTTTGCCGACAATTTAAGTTATTAAATATTAGTTTTCATTAATATCATGCCATCTGAGGTAATATTATTTTTCCACAAGAAATAAGGAAAGGAAACAAAAATAACGAAATAACAACTTAGTCCTACAATTAAGGTCAAGTATACTGTCATCAAATTAATAAGCTCACCAACAATGATGATAGATTTGCCCGCAAGTTAGTGCTTTAACCCCCCTGCTTATTCACCGGCTGGCTGAGTCACCGCTAAATATTTCCTCAAAAATTTGACCCCCAAAAAAGTGCTCCTTATCCCCCGCTTATTTACCGGCTGGCTGAGTCACCGCTATATTTCCTCCAAATTTGACCCCCAAAAAAAGGGGTCGGGGGTGGGGACACGTCCCCTCAATTGTTTTTAGAGGCGGGGGATCGATCGGCTGGATCCGCCCCTGGTAGTAGCTAGTAGTAGTAGTAGTGGTAGTAGTTGTTGTAATAGTAGTATAGTCAGGGGCGGCGATCCGGGGACGGGGGTGGGGACAGGCCCCTCAATTTTTTTAGAGGCTGGCCGGGGGATCGATCGTCTCCGCCGGAAATTTTGAAAAAGTGCACACAAAAAATGTATAGCAAATACTGACTAAAGACTGCAATACATTTTTATAGGCTCTGCAGGAGGGCCGCCCAAGAATGCAGCGTTTAGTCTACTAATAGTAATAAAAATGCAAAAATCTTCTAGCTCGGTCGATCGCTATACTATATTATATACGCTCCCTTGGCCTTGCAAAATCAATATCCTTCAAAATGTACGAGTAAATATTGTAGAAAATCTGTACTCCGTTGGTATCACCGTGATACCATTGGAATACAGATTTTTAATCCTCGCATTTCGTCTCCCCGCGGCAGGCCCCGGTCCGTTAAGAAATCGCCACCCCATGGGAGTTGTAGTAGTATAGTAGAAGTTGAGTAGTATTTTTATCATCAATTAAGGGCCTATTATTATGTCAAGTTGACTGTCATGTACATGCAATGCAGGCAGCATGTAGGCCTAGTACGTACGATGTTGGAAATTAAGAACAAATTTAACTTTGCAAAAAAGGGAGTCTGGAAAAACATGCAAATAACGCCTTTCCTTTTTCACAAATTGTGGTTTAGAATATGAGTTCTATTACAAGTAACTGTACAACCATGGAGCTTCTTATACATGTACGTTTTGATCAATTAAGGGTCGGTTTCTCGAAACCGTCATATAAATCAACACGCGTTTTTTAATTTTAGATTTTTATTACGGTTTCGTGACACGGGGCCGCCTCCGGGTCTGCAACCAAGAATGCGTCAGGAGATTCTCCGTGGTGCAACCCACTACATGCCACACCATTGCACCATCGATCACACTCGCAACGTACACCTCAACATACACACACACACACAAACACCACACACACAAACTTCGCCCAACGTACCGGTCACCGGTACGGTACGGTCGTCAGGCTTAAGGGCTCTTATGCGTCAACTGCACTGAGCTGCGCACGTGTAATTGTTTGTTTGTATAATATACAAAGCCATGAGCACATTTGTTAGTCTAATTCTCGATCGAGATCACACTTTTTGATGTTATTTTAACTTGCTGAATGACAGTGACATGGCAATGTTGGCTAAGAGAAAGGAATCTACGACGGCGACGAAGCACGCATTTTCGAAACTCTTTATTTTACATAACCTAACAAAGTAACGTGCAATTAAACAAGTGATTCTGATACGGTCGAGCAGCTACCAGTGCAGTGCAGCGTACAACAGGGCTTAGCCTTAATAGACTTAGCCCTGACAGTGACAAATCTACCACTGCAGTTCTGAATAGAGTTCTGACTCTGAGCTCTGACACTGAGCTGAGGTTTGACATCGTCTCCGTGTTCGAGGACTACAACAAGCAACGTTGCCAACGATTCACGAGGCAATGCCGGTGTTGAAAACAAGGTACGTCTCCACTCGTACTCGTAATTATTCGATATTCAGAGGCACACATATCTGCATGACTGGCCTGGCCCTGGCTGTGTATTAAAAAGCTGTGCTATTGTCTACCACTGACCCACTGTACAAAACTCGACTGATTTCACTCAAAATCGGTACATTAGCTATTAGGGACAATTGATGACACCTAAATAGCAGTAAAATACAATTTTGTAACTTACCGATGTTAGAAAGAATAATTAAAAAATTAAAATTGTAACTCATGTAGATCTAGATCTAGATCTAGGTCTACTGTCAAACTTGCCGATCAGCCACATGGGCATGATTGTGTGCACTTGTGTATTATAAGTGTACTGACTATTCATGTGTGGAAATGCTGCCTATTACACGTAGTGCAGCGCTATAGTACGGGAGCCAGGGGGGGTCAACCTAGCTGGAAGGGAAACCAATTTTCATGTCCACAGATGTAAAGATCGCATAGCTCCACATAACAAATCGACCGTCTGGCATGTTCTAAGTGGTGGGTGTGGCCAGGGGGAGCCCCCTCCCCCAAAAAGCGGCCCTTTTGACGACAAATTAGTATTTTGTAAATAATATTGTAAGGAAACATCGAATCACCGTGAGTTTGGTGTCATATGAAAGAAAATTAAATTATCTACATTTTGATACCTATTTTAACGAAATTAAGATTAATTTACATAGCAAATTTAAGTTAAAAACATGATTTTTGGTGATTTTTTTCGAAATATTGAATTTTATCAAAAAAGATTATTTTCCATATATCAAAATTGAGAGGTGCATTTTTTCATAACTTTCCAGGAATTTGCTTATGTACAATGACAATATCCTGTGCGAGGAGAGGCTTATATATCTTTTCAATAAAAAGTTATAGCAATCCAAAGTCATTGATTTGATTTCCACAAAAACAACATTTTTGCCCACATGTGTATTAACTGTATGCATATACGTGTATTAGTGTATTAAGGACCCATTTGGTGTGTTTACATCGAGTTTGAAAGATAACTTTTAACTAAAACCTCTTATCACAATGTATTTGGTGTCAAAAGATGGATAATTAAAATACCTTCATCCTGATATCAATTTCAATGAGTGATGTAGTGTGTGAAATATAAATTTTGAGCCAAAAGGTGCTTTATTGTAGATATTCCTCTGATTTTGGCCAGTATCTCGGTATATTAACTGGACAAAAGTGATTAGACATTTAGTAGTGCAGAAAATTCAAAGGATTGGGAGCGCTGAGTGCAATTGATAAGTTCTTCTGTACTCTGGGATGGGGCCAGGGGCCTTGCCCCCTCCCGCCAAAAGAGAGAGAGAGAGAGAGAGAAGGAAAAGAAGGGAAATGAAAAGAAGAGAGAAAGGGAAAGAAAGAAGAGGAAGTGGGAAAGAAAAGGGGAAATAGGAGATCGGGGGCGAAATGGCCTTGCCTCCCAGGTTTTTGCCTCCCCAGCAACAACAAAAAGAGAGAAGGAAGGAAAGGGAAAGAAAAAAGAAAAAAGGAGATAAAGGGAATGAAATAAAGAGGACGAAGAAAAGAAGGGGTATAAGTTGCGATTCTCCCGCCAACAAGTTGTGGATCGGGATGGGAACCTAAAGGCCCTTGCCTTTCCCTCCCCTGCCAAAAAGAAGGGGTGAAGGGAAAGGCAAAGAGGAGAGCTAAAAGGGAACAAAAACGAGGAAGAAGAAAAGAAAAGGATGAAAACAATTTTAATACCTACCCCTGAGCTTACGGGGGCTCTGCCCCCTGGAATCCACCTAGGGCCCTAAGGCAGGCCCTTGGATGCTAATCTGATCGTAATCAAATGCCTAGAAACCCTGAGCCGGGGCTCTGCACCCTGGACCCCACCTAGGGCCCTAAGGCGGGTCTCTGGATGCTATATCTGATCGTAATCAAATGCCTAAAACCACTGAGCTTCCGGGGGCTCTGCACCCTGGACCCCACCTAGGGCCCTAAGGCGGGTCTCTGAATGCTCATCTGACCGCAATTTAATGCTTAAATCCCCTGAGCTTCCGGGGGCTCCGAACGCTGTTTCAAAGGAAACAATCTACGACAAGTTTGCATTTTATTTTATTTTAATTTAAAAAAATGTTATTCTATGTTCAAAAGGACCATATGATTTATGCAGCGGGCATGATAGAACTTTAATGTAGACGGTGATGTGTTACCAAAATTATAAGCTGGTACCTAATGACATTTTCCAATCATCAAATCGTGAGATCCTTAGAAGGGGGCAGGAGGCGCGGATCCAAGATTTCTTAGGGAGGGCCCAAATTTGAAATTGTGCGAGCCAAATATTGGTACGTAATGGTGACCACTAAAGCAGTGGCGTAATGAGCAAAATCGTTTGGGTGGGGCAGAAGAAAAAAATCCGCATCACCACCACTCTTACATGCAGGCCCCGCTGAACGTTTCTCAAAGTGGGTGGGGAGAGGCTAAAGTATTTACGATCATGAAGAGCGTAGCGTAAATGGGCGTTGGGTCTAGGGGCAAAGCACCGGCGGGGTCAAGGCGGAGCCCCAGGAAGCTCGGGCGTATGGGCATTTAATTACGGTCAGATGGCATTTTTTATACTTTATTTGTGACACTGGCAGAAAAATAATTGGCGTTTGGTCCAGGGGGCGGAGCCCCCGGAAGTTTAGGGGTTGGGGCATTAAATTACCATCAGGTGAGCATCCAGGGGCCGCCTTAGGGCCCTAGGTTGGGTCCAGGGCAGAGCCCCGTAAGCTCAGGGTTTTAGGCATTTAATTACGGTCAGATGAGCATATTTTGATACCTTATTTGTGACTCTGGCAGGTCACTAATTGGCGTGGGGTCCAGGGCGGAGCCCCGGAAACTCAGGGTTTTATACATTACGATCAGATTAGCATCAAAGGGCCTGCCTTAGGGCCCTAGGTGGATTCCAGGGGCAGAGCCCCGTAAGCTCAGGGTAGGTATTAAATCACGGCCATATAAGGGGAGGCAAGGACCTGTCGCCCCACACCTTGTTGGCGGGACAATCACTCATGATCTCCCTACCTTTCTTCTTCCTCTTTTTTCCTTTCCTTCTTTCTCTTTTAAGTTTGCAGGGGGGGGAGAGGGGCAAGGGCCTTTCGGTCCCCCGATCCATACATTGTTGTCCGAATTAATCGCAACTGATCTCCCTTGTTTTCATCCTTTTCTTTTCTTCTTCCTCTTTTTGTTCCCTTTTAGCTCTCCTCTTTCCTTTCCTTTCCCCTTTTTATTTTTGGCGGGGTGGGGGGGGGGGAGAGGCAAGGGCCTTTAGGTCCCATCCCAGATCCACAACTTGTTGGCGGGAGAATCGCAACTGATACCCCTTCTTTTCTTCGTCCTCTTTATTTCATTCCCTTTATCTCCCTTTTCCTTTTTCTTTCCATTTCCTTCCTTCTCTCTCTTATTTTTTGCTGGGGGAGGTAACAACCTGGGAGACAAGGTCATTTCCCCGATCTCCTATTTCCCTTTTCTTTCCCACTTCCTCTTCTGCTTTCCCTTTCTCTCTTCTTTTCATTTCCCTTCTTTTCCTCTCTCTCTCTCTCTTTGGCGGGAGGGGGCAAGGCCCCTGCCCCTGGATCTGCGCCTGGGGAGGCAACTACCAATGTCCACATTTCCTGAAACATCCCAGAGTACAGAAGAACTGATCAATTGCACTCAGCGCTCCAAATCCTTTGAATTTTCTGCACTACTAAATGTCTAATCACTTTTGTCCAGTTAATATACCGAGATACTGGCCAAAATCAGAGGAATATCTACAATAAAGCACCTTTTGGCTCAAAATTTATATTTCACACACTACATCACTCATTGAAATTGATATCAGGATGAAGGTATTTTAATTATCCATCTTTTGACACCAAATACATGGTGATTAGAGGTTTTAGTTAAAAGTTATCTTTAAAACTCGATGTAAACACGCCAAACAGGTCCTTAATACACTAATGCACGTATATGCATACAGTTAATACACATGTGGGCAAAAATGTTGTTTTTGTGGAAATCAAATCAATGACTTTGGATTGCTATAACTTTTTATTGAAAAGATATATAAGCCTCTCCTCGCACAGGATATTGTCATTGTACATAAGCAAATTCCTGGAAAGTTATGAAAAATGCACCTCTCCAATTTTGATATATGGAAAATAATCTTTTTGATAAAATTCAATATTTCGAAAAAATCACCAAAAATCATGTTTTTAACTTAAATTTGCTATGTAAATTAATCTTAATTTCGTTGAAATAGGTATCAAAATGTAGATAATTTAATTTTCTTTCATATGACACCAAACTCATGGTGGTTCGATGTTTCCTTACAATATTATTTACAAAATACTAATTTGTCGTCAAAAGGGTCGCTTTTTGGGGGAGGGGGCTCCCCCTGGCCACACCCACCACTTAGAACATGCCAGACGGTCGATTTGTTATATGGAGCTATGCGATCTTTACATCTGTGGACATGAAAATTGGTTTCCCTTCCAGCTAGGTTGACCCCCCCTGGCTCCCGGACTACTAGAGGTCAATACGCATTAGCAATGACTCTATGCTTTGGAATGAGAAGGATTAATAAAGGGACTTGGTAACATTGTTCAGATGAGAGAAAGTGGTGCTAATTAGGTAGTGACTTCAATGCTAGATGTACAATTAAAGATAATCTGAAAATTTGAGTGAAAACGGACCTTTATTAATGATACAAATTGGGAAAAACTGATCTGATCGATTCCTTAATTCTCCCAACTATATTATTACAATTTAATTACATTTTAGGTGAATGTAAATCGTCACACAGCAATAAATTGGCTCTATATACCATTCCAGACATTTAAGTGTTGAAAGATTTTTAATAGCCTGTTTTATGTCTTTTTTCATGGAAAACGGGAAAATTCAAAAATGGTTGGGAGAATTTACTGTCAATCACTGTTAGAGGGTGTTGACCAGTGACGCCTTCAAAGAAAACCATAGATATTTTTGTGGTTTGAGAATTTGTTCAGGATTTTTTGCACGTCACAGGGTTAGTACAGTAGAAGGAATATAATATAATAACCTACTAAAACATGCCAAAAATCAACTAGGGTCCTGAGTGATCATCAATTGTTCAATTTAAAATTAGTTATATTTCTTACCCCTTTCGTGTCAATTTTCTTATCTTTTTTTGAGTATTTTTCCTAAAAACGAAGACTTACGGACAGTTACGGTATAATATTAACTTTCTCACGTACAGGATTCACGGCAAACTGATGCACAATACAATGGCATACCAATACGTTGTATGCAATTGTGTTGTGAAAAAGTTTGCCGGCCGTGAATATCTACCCCAACCTCCCCTCAATTATTCTGAAAACAAAAGACATGAGAAATATATGCAGGTGAAGTTCAACTTCAGACACATTTGGACTATAACTACTTTTTCAAAGATATAGAGTATAGAATAGATTATGACTTTGTTTTATGTTTAACAACTGAAAAGCTCACAGTGATGCTCTCAATGCATGTAGTTACATGTATGTGTCTGTCTAGTGTGTTTAATTTGCCTACTTTTTTTTTAAATAATAGGTCAACCTTGGACGTAAGATTTCCCAGAGGAGACAGCCAATGGTTCCTGAGATCGGGCAAATGGTCTGTGTTTTCGGGGAAGCCTTTAAGAATGAATGGCCACAAGTTGGGAAAATAACAGAACTACAAGAGGATCGAGACAGCAGTTCTACAATGTACATTGGTATACTGGGACAACTACTTCAAATTGGACAGCATTGAATAAACCTGTTACAGGACAAAACAGACACAGTGAACCATATGTTTCTACTGTTGCAAAATCATCTTTCATCACAGGCTCATTCAACTTAACAGGTCATGGCAAGTTACCCCAAGAAATTCAGCGACAATTACGCGAGAAAAGAGAAGAGCTATATAGTTAGTAAATAATTAGTCCGTTTGGCATACCATAATTAGGGTCGGTTCAGTAAAGTGCTAAGTTCTAACCCACATGTTTGTCATTCTGAGCTGAGATAATCGCTTTTGAAAGTTTGAAAAAAAATCCATGAATTACTTTTTGCTGTCTTTGGTCAGGTGTATTGAAATCTAGTCCAATGAAGGAGTAAATACTAGAAAAAACCTGTGAATTTAGAGTACGAACATTAAGATAAAGTCTTAAATTTTATGTCATTTCTGTAATGTAAATCTGAATTGTAAGTTAGCACTATAATGCTCCTGAAAAGTAATACATGCAAAATCCCAGGTTTGTCATTCATCAAAATGTAGGTTTTAATCACACAGCTGCTAATTTTTCAAATTCGTGGATACTTGATATGCTTTTGAATATAAATTTCCACAAAAGACCAAAAATTATATTTTGTATTTCAGCATGAAAATGTGCTAACCCATAGGTAAAAAATATTTTAAAAATTTGCAATACACAGAATTAACTGCTTCACAAAGGCTGATGTAAGTGAAGATGAATTTATACTTATTTAAATGTGTCAACGAAGATTAATTTATCCTCATTTAGCTGTTAAATGAAGATAAATTTATCCTTATTTAACTGTGTTAACAAAGATGAATTTATGATTTATCCTCATTGAACTGTGTTAACCAAGATAAATTTAACCTCATTTAGCTGTTAAATAAAGATAAATTTATCCTCATTTAATTGTGATAACGAAGATAAATTTATCCTCATTTAGCTGTGAAATGAAGATAAATTTATCCACGTTAAACTGTTAACGAAGATAAATTTATCATTTAGCTGTTAAACGAAGATAAATTTATCCTCATTGCACTGTGTTAACGAAGATAAATTTATCCTCATTTAGCTGTTAAATGAAGATAAATTTATCCTCATTTAGCTGTTAAACGAAGATAAATTTATCCTCATTGCACTGTGTTAACGAAGATAAATTTATCCTCATTTAGCTGTTAAATGAAGATAAATTTATCCTCATTTAGCTGTTAAATGAAGATAAATTTATCCTCATTAACTCATATCCTGCCTAAGGCTGCATGTACACTACCATTATAGTGCCTTGTAGAGCCATTGTTTCAATGCTTTGTGCAAGCTTGCTCATTGTACTGTGCTGTGTGTTTCACACACACTTTTCATAGAACCATCGCTAATCGGATTTTCTCAAAATAAACTTGGCAGGGAGGGATTTGGAGCTTGGCACAATGGGGATTAGCACTGTGGCATGATAAGAGTTAAGCTGTTAATGAAGATAAATTTATCCTCGTTTGGCTGTTAAACGAAGATAAATTTATCCTCGTTTGGCTGTTAAACGAAGATAAATTTATCCTCGTTTGGCTGCTAAACGAAGATAAATTTATCCTCGTTTGGCTGTTAAACGAAGATAAATTTATCCTCGTTTGGCTGCTAAACGAAGATAAATTTATCCTCGTTTGGCCGCTAAACGAAGATAAATTTATCCTCGTTTGGCCGCTAAACGAAGATAAATTTATCCTCGTTTGGCCGCTAAACGAAGATAAATTTATCCTCGTTTGGCCGCTAAACGAAGATAAATTTATCCTCGTTTACGCTAAACGAAGATAAATTTATCCTCGTTTGGCCGCTAAACGAAGATAAATTTATCCTCGTTTGGCCGCTAAACGAAGATAAATTTATCCTCGTTTGGCCGCTAAACGAAGATAAATTTATCCTTGTTAAACTGTTAACGAAGATAAATTTATCCTCATTTAGCTGTTAAACGAAGATAAATTTATCCTCATTGAACTGTTTTAACGAAGATAAATTTATCCTCATTTAGCTGTTAAATGAAGATAAATTTATCCTCATTTAGCTGTTAAATGAAGATAAATTTATCCTCATTTAGCTGTTAAATGAAGATAAATTTATCCTCATTTAGCTGTTAAACGAAGATAAATTTATCCTCATTGAACTGTTTTAACGAAGATAAATTTATCCTCATTTAGCTGTTAAATGAAGATAAATTTATCCTCATTTAGCTGTTAAATGAAGATAAATTTATCCTCATTTAGCTGTTAAATGAAGATAAATTTATCCTCATTAACTCATATCCTGCCTAAGGCTGCATGTACACTACCATTATAGTGCCTTGTAGAGCCATTGTTTCAATGCTTTGTGCAAGCTTGCTCATTGTATGTGCTGTGTGTTTCACACACACTTTTCATAGAACCATCGCGCTAATCGGATTTTCTCAAAATAAACTTGGCAGGGAGGGATTTGGAGCTTGGCACAATGGGGATTAGCACTGTGGCATGATAAGAGTTAAGCTGTTAATGAAGATAAATTTATCCTCATTGAACTGTGTTAAACGAAGATAAATTTATCCTCGTTTGGCTGTTAAACGAAGATAAATTTATCCTCGTTTGGCCGCTAAACGAAGATAAATTTATCCTCGTTTGGCCGCTAAACGAAGATAAATTTATCCTCGTTTGGCCGCTAAACGAAGATAAATTTATCCTCGTTTGGCCGCTAAACGAAGATAAATTTATCCTCGTTTGGCCGCTAAACGAAGATAAATTTATCCTCGTTTGGCCGCTAAACGAAGATAAATTTATCCTCGTTTGGCCGCTAAACGAAGATAAATTTATCCTCGTTTGGCCGCTAAACGAAGATAAATTTATCCTCGTTTGGCCGCTAAACGAAGATAAATTTATCCTCGTTGGCCCGCTAAACGAAGATAAATTTATCCTCGTTTGGCCGCTAAACGAAGATAAATTTATCCTCGTTTGGCCGCTAAACGAAGATAAATTTATCCTCGTTGGCCCGCTAAACGAAGATAAATTTATCCTCGTTTGCCCGCTAAACGAAGATAAATTTATCCTCGTTTGCCCGCTAAACGAAGATAAATTTATCCTCGTTTGCCCGCTAAACGAAGATAAATTTATCCTCGTTGCCCGCTAAACGAAGATAAATTTATCCTCGTTTGCCCGCTAAACGAAGATAAATTTATCCTCGTTTGCCCGCTAAACGAAGATAAATTTATCCTCGTTTGCCCGCTCAACGAAGATAAATTTATCCTCGTTTGCGTTCAACGAAGATAAATTTATCCTCGTTTGCCCGTTCAACGAAGATAAATTTATCCTCGTTTGGCCGTTCAACGAAGATAAATTTATCCTCGTTTGCCCGTTCAACGAAGATAAATTTATCCTCGTTTGGCCGTTCAACGAAGATAAATTTATCCTCGTTTGGCCGTTAAACGAAGATAAATTTATCCTCGTTTGGCTGTTAAACGAAGATAAATTTATCCTCGTTGAACTGTTAACGAAGATAAATTTATCCTCATTTAGCTGTTAAATGAAGATAAATTTATCCTTATTAAGCTGTAATAGTAATAGATTTATACACAGTCGTATTTATTTGTATTCAGTGGTACATATTAAATTGTATAGTACATTTGCATATCTTGTTTTCATTTGTTTCAATTATTTGTCTAGAGTGACCGACATTCCTTTATGTTCAAATGATAATTGAGTGAAGAGACTTGAGGGCGTGTGTAGAACAGAGATCGACAAGTCAGATATGTGGGTGGTAGTGTGCGGAGATGTGAAAGAAAAATCAAGGAATCAGTTTGATGAATGATGATTGAGTGAAGAGACTTGAGGGCGTGTGTAGAACAGAGATCGATAAGTCAGATATGTGGGTGGTAGTGTGCGGAGATGTGAAAGAAAAATCAAGGAATCAGTTTGATGAAATTTTGAGGAAAAGTGAACAAAAATTCGTTCATTTTGAAAAGATATACTGTTTATAATAATAATAATAATAATACATTCATAGAGCGCAGAAACTATCCAAAATTAAGTATATATTCTACTGCGCTATATACAAGAGCTCCTGATATGCTTAGATTTACAGTTAATTGAAAAGATGTGCTTTCAGTTTTGATATAAAGATATACAGATGGTGATCTCCTGACTTCTAATGGTAAGTTATACCAGAGTTTTTGGGGCTGCACAAGCAAATACTCGATCACCAAGCGTTATTTTTGTTTTGATAGATGGGATATGCAGCAACAAAGTATCTCGGGAACTGCGCAAGTTGCGATTGTGTTGATCAAGTTTGAAATTTATCAGTTCTTTGATATAAGTGGGAGCTTGACCAAGAAGTGCTTTATATACAATCTGCAAGATTTTGAATGTTATTCTCTGGCGTACTGGTAACCAATGTAGATTTCTTAAAATTGGGGTGATCCGTGTGAATTTGGAACAACCACAAATCAGTCTTGCACAGGTGTTTTGGACCCGTTGCAATCTCACTATTTGAGAGTCAGGGATCCCATACAGTAGACCATTACAATAGTCCAACTTATTGGTGATTCATGCATGAACAATGTCTTTCGAAGTGTCCTTATCTAAATATTTCCGAATACGTCTGAGATTATAGATCATGTAGTATGCTGATTTACGAACATTTGTGATGTGTTCTCCCATATTCAAATGCGCATCGAACTGTACTCCGAGATTTCTTGCATTAACAGATGGTTCTATTACAGAATCTCAATTATTGATACACTGTTAAAGTTGATTTTGGATGTCTGTTTAGGTGTGCCAATGATCATTAATTCAGTTTTACTATCATTTAGCATGAGCCTATTTTTCAACATCCATCCACGTACATAGTCAACACATGTTTCTAGAAGTGAGACACATCGCTCTTGAGCATATTCATCAGGTCTGAATGATACATAAAGCTGTGTGTCATCTGCATAACAGTGGCATGATATCTCGGGAAAATTCGTTTGAACATTTGAAATGAGATTAGCAGTGTACAGAGTAAACAAGAAAGGACCCATAACGTGTGTTATTTGAATGAACAAATTTTCTAAAAGGAATAAATTTGCACTAATATTATTAGACCGTTACAGAACAATCTATTCGTCGGAGGCGCTCGAAAGCTTATAATTATGAAATCAGACAAAAAAATTAATGTTTGCAGGAAAACCGCTGAAACGGGCAACAAATGACGATAGGAAAATACAGGGGAAATCCCCAATTAGACAATGACGTTATGGTAAACAAACATCATTTCAAAAGCCGGTTTCTGCTGTGCGGGTTTATGCTCTCTGAGGAGTCTGTTGACTCTTAACACTATACCATTGTCATGAACATGAACGTTTTTGAGAGGGAGGGGAGAGACTGTACTGTACAAATATGAACTTTGGAAAATAATGCCAATAATTCACCAGGTAAACTTAGACTAGAATTTAAGGAGATCTCACTATATTGGATAAAGCACCTCTGCCGCATGCATAGCGATTACAATGATGGAAGTTAGCATACTGCTCGAGTAAATAGAATATATTTGACTCTGAACATTACCATTGTCATGAACCATGAACGTGGTTGAGAGAGAGAGAGAGAGAGAGAGATAGGGAGATGGAGAGAGAGACACAGAGACACAGAGAGACAGAAACTAAATGAAAACGAGAAGGGGAAAGGAAAAGACCAGAAAACTGCAAACATTACACGAAAACATGATAATCACGCAAGAATCGATGGAGGGGCACCCCATGTAGGTTAAAGGTAAAGACCAGTTTTGGAAACGCCCCTCTCTCAAAAAAATGAAATGGAAGCTCTCATTACAAATCATGTGAAAGAATATGTTTTGACTAATACGTGATGATACAAATTTTGCCGGGAAAGTCGGGAAACCGCCTACTAATTGATATATTTGGTAAATTATTATATCTATTGGGACCAAATAGATATCGCGCACGCGGTCGCGTAGTCCCATATACATCTTTCTGTGTACAGTGCTTGTAACTTTAACAAGACTGGGCCAAATTTCTTATCATTTTGATGATTCCAGAACCTTGCAGTACACACCAATACTTATATGCTAGATGATCAACCTTTTCTGATCGATTCCACAACGTTTCTTTCACAATGCAATCGCATGACCAGAACTGGTCTTTATCTTTAATGGTTGCTTTATGATGATATGAAATAAATGAATAAATATGTTTTCACTGTTTACCTACAATGCAATGACATATCAGTTGTATTGTTTAATCATGGCCTTAGTGGTTTTAACATGTTTAAAAAACGTACCAGTGGCGGATAAAGAGATTTTCTTGTCAGAATATTGTAAAACCAGTGCCCCCCTTCACACAAAATACCTTCTCTTTTGAGTGCAGCGATTATGTGATCAGTATTTACACAGTCATGTTTAATCGTTAATACTTCCTCACATAACCATTATGATGAAAGCCTGTCGGGAAATTATTTGCTACCCCCCACCCCCTGAATATGAAATTCCAGGAAAAAAATGCGTCAATAATTAACAATTTTAACATAAAATAGAATTTTAGGAGATCTCACTATATTTAATAAAGCACCTTACCCGCATGCGCAGCGATTAAAGTGATAGAAGTTAGCATACTGTATATTGTAAAACCAGTGCCCCCCCCCCTTCACACAAAATACCTTCTCTTTTGAGTGCAGCGATTATGTGATCAGTATTTACACAGTCATGTTTAATCGTTAATACTTCCTCACATAACCATTATGATGAAAGCCTGTCGGGAAATTATTTGCCAACCCCCACCCCCTGAATATGAAATTCCAGGAAAAAAATGCGTCAATAATTAACAATTTTAACATAAAATAGAATTTTAGGAGATCTCACTATATTTAATAAAGCACCTTACCCGCATGCGCAGCGATTAAAGTGATAGAAGTTAGCATACTGCACGAATAAATAGAAATTATTTCATAAGGTTAGGGAATCATCACAAACTTATTATTCATAGTTCACGTTTAGCGAATATACACTTTGCAATATGATCTGTTTAGGGAAAGGCGAATTATTCTCGAGGTCAGATGATCTTTTTTGAACTAATGTTTATTCACCAAACTAGTAAAACAATTATTATATTTCAAAAGCAACATTATAGAACATTTAAAGTGCATATTAACGTTGATATCTCTACGGAGAAAATTGATCGATATGCATCATCTTGGTGGAGTAACACTTTATGCTTTCTTTGCCCTCAACAATTCAATGACCGTAATTACGATGTTAGAATACAAGCATACTATATATTTTTTTAATAGATATTACATCATTTTATATAGCCTACATCAGCATCAATTTATACAGATATATTTAATCATAATCGTTATTAAAAGGACATAAAGTTACGGAAATTAAAAGTACAAACAATCATCTAACCGCCGTGTAAACAATAAATTACGCTTCATGAACTTAAACCCTGCTTGTTATCGAATTATAGTTGGCAAAGTAAACAGATGTTTACGTAAATAGTGTTAAAATAAACCAAATTATCCCCTGTTTCGTTGACATCCATTTTATCTTAGGCTGTATAAAATATTGAATATTCTTAACCAAAACCATCATTTTCATATTACCTACCCTACAGCTCAATATTCAATTGCTATGTATTATGTATAGACTTACATTTGCACATATTGTTATGCCTCTGATATACACTGATAAACGAGGCGAAAGGTATGTTGAAGCAAAACATAATATCAGACTACTATGATCACACAAATTAAAAGAAACATTTCAATGTCTTTTTGCCTTTCGTCTTATTTTACAGTTCTCTTATGAACGCACTAAGCATTGTCTTTATTTGTTACATGTACCTGATGTTCTTATTTTATTCACCAAAATCACACCCGCATCTAACGCTAGATTACAAAGGATTGGGCATTCAATATAAGATGTAGGCAGCAATTATATATTTTTTAAGAACAAGAAAAATATTGGAAAAAATAGAGTTGTAGATAGTAACTTTGAACATGACATGTATCTCTCATGTTTTAGGCAGCTATCTCTATTTGTCTGGTTATCGTTTTCCGGAGGTAGTTGTTTCCAAGTGTCGTTGAGGTGATCCGCAGGCTACATGTCGACTCAGGATGTCAGTACATGTAGATACTATACCATTCTTAAATGAGCAGCCCTCTATAAGCTAATGTAGATCATAACTCGAATAAAGGCTTATTCTTTTCCTATTATTCTCTCGAACATTACACACTGTTGCCCTTAAGTTGGGTTAATTTTTCTTATCTATTTTAATGAAGTGATTGTGAGAATGTGGTTTATTGATGATATATGAAGTTTATATCTTCTCAGAGCTTTACCGATCAATGTAAACAGTCGCAGCGATTGATCATTAAAGTTTTGAGAAGATATAAACTATAGTATCAAGTATAAATTTTATTATCGCAATCATTTCATAAAAAGAGCTAAGAAAAACTTGTATCACCTTTATCAGGAAACTGTAGAGCTATAGAGAAAGACCCTTTAATACATCATAAACGCCCACCTACGCTGTATGAACAAATATGAGGTATTGAACGATGGCAGTGAACAAGAACGAGTAAACACAAAAGAAAATATTTTTTTCGCATAATAATTCAGCAGTCAATAGGAATGCTTCGTAAAACTTCCTCATACGAGGGAAAATTTCTCTCATTTCGTTCATAATCAGGTTCGGAGTAACAACCGAAAGACAAGCATCGCTCGAACTACAAACTAATCAATATAGTGGAGCTCTTGTTTCAACAGCACTTTTCTATCACGAGGGTCAATATTGGGTTCAGATTTCTACAGCTTTTGGTGTTGAAGTTCTTCCATATTCTTGTTTTGTGTGGATTTGTCCAGTTTTTACTTGAAGAAGAAGAAGAGGATTTGAAAATCTTTCAGGTCACCTCTGTCGCTAAAATAGAGGTAAGATAACAAATGAATTCAACTGAATAATTTTACTTGATCTTCAAGAGATGAATCTCACTTACGGGAGCTGTGATAAGAATCTTTTATCTTGAAAGGGAATGCATGAGGTAGTGAGAGAGAGAGAGAGAGAGAGAGAAAGAGAGAGAGAGACACACACACACACACACATTCACACGCAGAGACAGAGAGACAGAGACATGAGAGAGAAAGCATGAATGGTACAGCAAGTTATATTTTTAGTGTAGCATGTTTTCCATTTGTTTGGGGGTTGGCTTATAGAAATACATATATGTAAAATAATAAGCACTCCTGATGATCGTAGCTGGATGATAGAACTGATACAGAGAATGTATTATTAGTGAAAAATAATATATTCATCATCTTCCCAGCAGCAACATAATAAATAATGTCCACGACACTGTAACGATGTTTACACTGTTTCACACAGCCCCAATGGAAATCAGTCTTGTAACTGTTTGGGCTTTTTTAACCGTGTATAAATAAATATATCAATTCAATTCAATTCAATTCAACCATCATGACGATAATCATGATGATGGTGGTCCTAATGATGATGATCATCATCATGATGATGATGTTGGTGATAATATTGATGATGTTGGTGGTGATGAATATGATGATGAAGACGAAAATTATAATGCGAATTAGAATGATGATAGAGAAGAAAATATAACCTAGGGGTATTAAGTTGTATTAACTTGTCCGGATGATATTGTCCTAGATAATTGATCGGTGGGACCCACTACCCCCTCTTTGCCCAGTCAGGCGCATGCTCACAGTGGAAATTATCCGAGTTATGTTGGGATAGTCGTCTGAGCCGCCTATGAGCTGTTTGTTTAGGTATAGTTGTCCGGTAGTTGTAGGCCGTTCGTAGTCTTGAAGGGTTAGTTGTCTGGGTTGATTTATGGAATAGTGGTCTGGGGTTAAATACCCGCGAGTACAAAACAGCAGGGTTTTTTCAGGTGGTGGTTTCGGGATAGTGGCCCATGTTATTTCGTCAAAGGTCCACTTTTTTTAACTCCCCAAATGCAAAAAAATGCTACTATATAGCTATTCCTGAATCAAGATCAAATAAAATAATTGTAAAATAAATGTTAACATATTTTTTGTGGGGGAGGGGTTGTGGGAGATGACCAATATCAGATAGAAATATTGGTTAATGACCACTAGCCATTCATAGTTTGGAGAAAGATTTTTTTTTTCAAGTGCATGCAGATTTACCCATTTCAGACGCTAAATCCGACTAGGGTCAATACTGCACCTAGCTATATATTTTGTTTTCAAGTAGATTTAACTAGTAATAGAGAAGCTATACCAGGGTCTCTATGCACCTACATGTAGCTATGTATATATTATTTTCAAGTACAGTCAAACCTGCTTTAGTGACCACCTGCCTAGAAAGACCACCTGTCTACAAGGACCACATTTTTTGTTTCCCTTGAAAATGGTTTCTCATTGAAACATGTACTAAAGGAACCTGTCCACAAAGACCACCTGTCTACAAAGACCACTTTTTGTGTTTCCCTTGGGCGGTCGCTATAGACAGGTTTGACTGTATATCTAACCAGTAGAGAAGCTATACTAGGGTCTTTACTGCACCTAGCTATATATTTTTTCAAGTAGATTTACCCAGAAGAGATATGATAAAATCCATACTGCACCTTACTTTACTAACCTGACCTAGTCTTACTGATTGAAAGTGTTCAACAATTGAAAGTCAAAGTAGAATCTGTTAATGTTGAAAGAGAAATTGATATGTTGTATTTTATGTTGCTTGCTAATACGAAAGGTTCTAAATTGCATCGCAATTTGTCATAACTTCATATCATAACTCAATGTGAATATATTTAAAAATTACAAACAGGTAAATCAATTAATCTGGAAGCTTCTATTTAGCTTTCTCTAAACCTAAAACATTTTTTGTGAATACATTAGATGACTATTGACTAAGAGGGACTTTATTTCCTTTATGTCTTGACATATCTGGTTGTCACTTAGCGGACCAACAGTACAATTCATTAATAACCTCTCTGAGTTAGGAAGAAGTCATCCGTTATACTAGTTGTTAATCGCTATCCATTTATATATCTAGACATCTTTCGCACACGCATGTTTTGTTTCTATTGTAATATTTCGATTTTTGTTCTGCATTGTTGTACACAAGTTACTGTTTTTATGAGTTTTTTGGAAATAAATGAATTGAATGAATGAATTGAATTGATTTGAATAGATAGATATATACGATATAGATATATTAAAGAAAATATGAAGAACATATTAACAGCAAGTGGGTAAACATAGGGCTTATTCAGTCATTCAGTATAAACACCTTAATAGCAAAGCCTTTAAAAGATATCAAACTCAGGACATTTCAATACGCCTCATCTTTTGTATAATGTGCAAGCATTACCAGGGCCCAGGGAAGGGTTTCACAAAGACTAAGATCGACTTTAAGTTAGACTTAACTATGGCAAGCCGTTCATACCACTGTTTGCTCTCACCATTATGATCTTTAGATAATATTTTTTCTTTCAATAATGAATTATCAAAAAATGTAAATTCTGTAGATTTGTGACCATGATTTGTACATCCCTTGAGAGACCAATGCCACTAAATGGTGAGAGCAAACAGTGGCATGCACGGCCTGCCATAGTTAAGTCTAACTTAAAGTCGATCTTAGTCTTTGTGAAACACCCCTAGGACACATCATGTTACAATTACAAACCAGATTCCAACAAGCAGTACAATGGGGTATCGACATTTCTTGAAAGTCTTTATGATCATGATTGTGAAAGTATCTTTATGTTTAGTATTTAAAATAAGGAGATAAACACTGAATAGTTCAGTACTGAATCGCCACTACAAGGTTATGTAACTTTTATTTTTTTTTAATCTTAGAGACACAACTCTAATGATTTGTTATCTTTTTATTAGTTGAAATCATTATATATCTCTTTTTTCTGCATTTGATAATTGTTGTTGTTGTTATTTCTGGTAAAGCCTAATGCAAATTACTCGATTACATGTCACATGATCAATTTTATAATGAAATGGGTTAGGAAAGCTGTGATTTTATATCATCCTGTCATTTAAATGAATATGAAATGGAATGAACGTTCAAATAATGCAAAATAATAATGAGGATCTAAGCATGGATATCAATCATTAAAGCATAACTTAATGATATGGTGAACTATGATCTCTATAAAGTTGTTAATGGAAGTCGCTCTTATTATGGTACTATATACATAGGTGTAGCTAAGGAGCTAAAAGCGACCATGCCCCCAATCCACGGAACTTAGAGATCAAGACATTAAAGCCCTTCTGAAGTGTTGGGAGCCCCATAAATTTGATGGCAAAATTTCACTTAAATTGGATCATAATTTGAAAGAGGATGTCATTTAAGACACATTTCTGCAAGGATTTAAAAGAAAGGGGGTTGAAGTCGAATGTTGATGAAAAATACAAAAGGTAGGTTTTCTGCGTACAACAGAAAACCCAAATTATGTATTCTTTTATCAATATTTGTCTTCAAACACATTTTTCGGGGGGAATTCTCGTAGAAGTGTGTCTTAAATGACATCCTTTTTTACATTATGATACAATTTAAGTGAAATTTTGCCATCAAATTTTTGGCGAATGTGGGGCTCTCAACACTTTAGAGGGGTTTTAACCCTACCCCTATCCCTTCCGCAGGTGTTTGGAGGGGGAACTATTCGATGTTTTGTATCAATCCCGTCTGTGCCCCTCCCTCGTGTTCAGTAAGTCTGGTTACGCCATTATAATTATATGGATATACATCGATACCGATACAAGATCAGACCTCCACAATTCTACACGGAGTCATCCATTAGTAGTCAATATGAAGTATACCAATCTATTTGACATGTTTTATACAGGTAGGAACTTACTTTAATAGCACGTAACCCTAATCAAAATGTAACGGAAGCTTTACGTCTATTATATTAGTATTATAATAGTAACAACAATAATAACAAAAACATAATGACAATCAAAGGGAACTTCAGGATCTTTTTTAAATTAATGTGGTAGAACCTTCAAAAATGTGTGATAGGTGAAACAAAAATAAACTAAAATCATAAGATGGTACATGTCAACAATAAACAGTATGATACAAAATTCTACGATTTCTTGTAACTTATTTACCAGTTCATATTTCCAAAACGGAAGTTGCAGGATTTTATTAAACACAATGGTATTTTTTTGTTAATGACATGAACAATAATTTCACAAAAGAATGTGTAATATGTATGAGAATGAAACGAGTTTACATAAAATGTGAATGAAATATCATACGGAGGGAATGGAAGGGAAATCTCCCTTTCAACCGCCTTTTGTTATGATATTCTCTCTCGCTCCTTCTCTCTTTCTCTCTTTCTCTCTCTCTCTCTCTCTCTCTCTCTCTCTTTCTCTCCCTTTCACACACACACACGCACACTCACACCTTCAAATAGTTTTCCTCTTTCTAATAACGAATAGGTTACTTCATACCAGTGGGATTAATGAGGGGTTTTAGGTGAATTTTATTCAACCTCCAGCGGGAAAAAAAATCGCATATTACCGCATGATGTGTCACAGTATAGTTATTCATTTACTTGGCTTAATGGTTCGATCCCAGCCGGTACTAAAGTCCTTTGGCAAGCCATTAGTCCAGGTGCAAATGGGTACCTGGCAATTTAAAACATGATTGCAGGACTCTTAGGACGAACAGAGCGAAGATGCTGATGAGGCTTCCTTAGGTAAACACATTTTAACAATTAAAAACAAAACTTTTTATTAGTAGTATTATTATAATTATAATTATTATAATTATTATAATCATTATATTATAATTATTATAATCACTCTCGTATTCTATGCGCTATAAAATCATAATATATTATCTTTATTATGTGAACAAAAATTACAGTGACTCTTTTACAACTTATCTCAAGTGTATGTTTTCTAGATATTGTTATGAACTACATAAATAAACTTATGGCTAATATATGTGTATCCTTTTCCTGCAGGAGTGTAACGTGAGACAATGGATGAAGAGACTCAAGATAAAATCTATGAGGGATATCTCATCACAGGAGAGCAGAAGAATGTCGATGGAGGATCCACTGTCGATTTCAAGGTAAGAAAAAGGGTCCAAGCCCCCCTCCCGCTTATCCCCTAGCTATAAGGTGTACTATGGAAATACCCCATCACTGTTATGGATCGTTCTTCTTCTTTTTTTGTTGTTGAAATATTCCTGACCATTGCTGTCCTTCCTTGAATCATTCTTATTCAGAGAGCAATGGAAATCAATTAAGCCTGATGCGAATGATATAAGGCGCCATTTCGATTGCGTTATCACCACCTGCTCTCAAAGGGCCTATACAGTTTAAGCAATATCTTGCATGTAAATCAATTAAAAGAAGGGATTGTACACTGTTCAATTTGCATTACTCCTTTGGAAGATAGTGCTGTCATGAGGCGCATCAAAGATTGACGTAGTTTTCCGTCAGCACACTGTCGTTTCTTGCGTTTCAAATGAGGCGTCATTTGCAGACCTATAACTACATCAGAGACTGACGCGGTATTTGACGCGCCTTGTGAGCGTGACATTGTGCAATACTGGCCTTGATTAGCGCAGGTTATAGCGCAATCGAAATGACGCCTCGTGTGCGAGGAACAGTACATGAAGGAGACAGGGTACATGACATTGACATGGACTCGTATGCATGGCAAGATAAAGGGTGACGAAGAGTCAACATTTAGCTCAATTCAATAACATGTCTTTTGTTTGCTTGAATATTTTATGTCTATACCAGCATGAGGTGCATGAAGTCTGGAAGGCCGAGCAAATAATCTTTCCTTTCAAAAAACATATTACCTGTCTGTATAGAAATATAAAAATAAAAAAATAGATAATAACACATGGACAACTTCCATCCCGACGATTATTCCAATATGATACTTCTTCCAAAATAATGACCACTATTCTAAGTGAACAGTTTTTCCTAGGACCAATTGGACCGTGTATTAGGTATTATGGAAGGTGCGTGTGTGCGTGAGTGTGTGTGGGTGTGTGTGTGTGTGAGGGTGCGTTTGCGTGTTCTTGTGTGCGTGTGTGTGTGTGTGCGTGTGTGTGTGTGTGTGTGTGTGAGAGAGAGAGTGTGTGAGAGAGAGAGAGTGTATGTGTGTGTGAAATGTAATCTAGCTCATAAGTTGCTGTAGAGTTTATTAATCTTGATGATGAATTATTCATATTACGAACATAACCATCCTTCTTGGCAATCATACATCCCATTCGAGTAATAAACTTTCTTTAAAGGATGCCCGTTTGCACTGATGCTGATGAATTTTGACTATCAAGTTAATATCAAGATGTTTTTTCTTTTTTTTTAAAACAACATAATCAGACAGAAAAGATTTATTTAAAATATGACAAAGTTGATAATTCATTCGTGATCTTTTTCCAAATCCAAACGCACAAACTGAAAGCGGATACATGAAGTTCTCGATTTCTATGTTATGACAAAATTATATTTAAGAAGAAGTAAATACGAAACCGAAAGCGAAGAATGATGTAGGACAATGTTGTAATGTTATCACTACACACTGCTCTTATTTATAGTATACAACAGTTGACATGTGAAAGATGAATATTTTAAAAAGCATTGAGCTTTATTAGGGTAACTTGAACCTTGAAATATCGCGTTGAATGGTCCGTGTATTCCAGCATGATAAATTTTACTACGTGTTTACCCATTTCCTGTTACAAAACAGTAAACTATTTGGCGCATCTGTGAGAGTATAGTCCATATTAATAATGAAGGCCATGTTTCATTATATTTGTAATTTAATTTGTCGATGGAATTCTATGTCATTTCATTGTATCTTTATAATTAGTCCGACCTTCTCGAAGTAATACAATTGATAGCTACACTACGTACAAATATAATCACTTATTCTACTGCAATGTATTTTATTCTCGACGTATTAAAACAATATTTCGATACCATGCCACAATGAGTGTTATTATCTAAATAATAAAACAAAATTGGCTGCCATTACTAATTTCGAATCAAAATGATACTCATAAAAGTGCATTCCTTTTATTTGACATTACATCAAAACAAATACTGAAATCTAGGGGTAAAGTCAAGTACAACTGAACTACAGAGGGATGTAGGTCTATGACGAACTAGCCGAATTATTGACCACATGAACAATAGTTAAACCACGGGATTTGTGTGATTCATGGATCTAAAATGTTTGAATAGGACACAAGATTGTTACATAGAAAACCAGATATAGAACATTTGTCATTTCACCGGGCTTAAGTATTGTGACTCGGCCTGTATATCAGTGTTTACGACTAAATATTTGTAATCTCCATGTAATTACATCATTTTGCAATTATTTACGTATGATGATTAAAGTATAAGATATAAAGTAACCCTTCCACCAACATCCCTCAAAATCGCTTCATGTACGACTGATGACACTAGACATATTTCAGGTCCCTGCTTTACGCCGTAGTGGTTCAAAATTGCTCACTAAACCCCTACAATAGAAGCATCAAGGTAGCTGCAAAATTGAAATCTTTTTTCAGGTGCAACTCTCACGACCTATTCATGGCTGTAAGAGTTCACATTGTCACCTCTATCTCGCGGCTCAATGCTGCACGCATTTTACTCAGGCTCCGTCCTGAGGGGCAAATGTAAACGATTTGATGATAAAATGTGATCCTTTTCAGGGATCCTGTTATTTTGATGCATATTGGAACCATTATCGATTTTAAAGGTGTGCATATGTCGGGGTATACATTTATGTCCAAATATCCCACAGTACAAACAAAAATCTTTCTTTCTTTAAATAAATCAGGTTTATCCTTTTTTTACAAAAATTTAGAACATCGCACATTTTCCCATAAATTAAAACATTCATTGATAATCTATGTACGACGACGACGACAACGACGATGACGACGATGATGATGATGAAGAGATGATGATGTTGATATTGATGATTATGATGATAATGATAATGTACTATCATTGGCTTAGTACACTGTTGCTAATACAATTGTAATATATCTTTCATAACTCTGTTCATAATCTATATTCTCATAACTTTACAAATCAATTGCTATGACTCTTTAGATTAAATAACAAAGTTCTGGGAAGATATAAACTTTATTTACCAAGAATAAATCATTTTTTCACAATCATTAATGAAAGGGGGGGAAAATCATTCAAACTTCATGGGCAACAGTATATTTATTTTTAAATAAAAAATAAAAATCATGTCGTAGAAATCAATTCTAGATGTTGAAAGTTTAACATTCGATACAAATAATTGAGGAAAAAAGATGATTTACGTGGATTTAAGGATAGGTTTTCTATAAATTATTACTGACTTCAATAATATATTAGTTATGTATGTAGAAAGGTTACTGCCTCAGCTAAAGGATAATGATTTGAGTATTAAGATTCCAAAGGTTGATTCGGAGGGGATTTGTCATACATTCCTTTGACTGATTGGTGTTATTAGTAATGTCAGACATAGGGGATGCTAGGCTCACTAGCCAAGTGAGTCTTCTTGGTCAGGAGAAATAGTACATTACACTTTGAAAAACTCTACAATAATATAATAATAACTTAAATAATAATAATTAAAAAAAATATTAACAAAAATGATAATAATTACAATAACAATAATTACAAAAATTGATATTTTGATAGCGCACAGATGCACCATCCGATGTGCTCAATGCTCTCCAATACTACCCGAGATCTGCTAGGCTACTTTACTTAAGCACTCACAGCCTTCAAATAGTTCCTTCCTACCGGTACCGATTTAACATCTCGGTGGACAGTATAGACTAATGTCTTGCCAAATGACAGTAGTGCCACGTCGGGACTCGAATATCGAACCATGTGATCCACAGTCCGAAGACATATCCACTAGACACATCTCCTTTATTTATAACACGAGCATAACCGATATCAGAAGAATATTTATTATCAAACGGTCCTTAATTATTATCTTTGTTACTGGATTTAAAAACCAGTTAGTTAGGTTTCTCCTTTCACTGGGAGTATTCCTACATCAGAACAATCAATATCCTTGCATGCAGGACAATGGCAGATTGGCAATCAAAGGCTTTCTTCAATCATGCCAGGTTATTTCTTACTCTCTCTTTGTTATAAAGCGGCAGACGTAAATTAAAGTCACTTCTGTAACCGTCACCATAATACATGAAATATAATGTAAAGAAATATTGTGCTTATATTTTATGAGATCTTAGCCTAACCTGCATTCAAATTTTGTCTCACACCCCATCTCTACAATGCATCCATTTAAAACGGCTTCGCCTGGACGAAGCTCACACTATATATATATATATATATATATATATATATATTACGTATTTTCTATTTCTTTGATTTATAACTATTTAAATAGAAACGGAACAAGGTCTACTTCGTTCTCTGGAAGCGTGGAAAACATCTTTACAATCTAGAAGGATTTGCAAACGAAACGACGTTCAAAGGGAGGAGGAGTAGCTCCGTCAATATCTTTGGAGGTAGAAAAAAATCTATCAGTTCTGGTAGGATCCCATCTCACATTCTGACGTCAAGGGTCACCGTTCATTGTATGGACATGAAGATAGGTCGAAAGACTAATCACGTGATCATTCTCATACACGCCAAGATCCCCTATTACTTCAAAACACTGAAAGAGTAAGTGTGACATTAAGCAATTTCATTCAACTTAAGACAAATATTTGTAACTTTCCGCCTAGGCATTTTCAAATGATTTTATTAAACAATGCACCAACTAATGAAATAGATCATGATTCAATCAGAACAATCCTGACAAACAATCTTGATTTTGTTGTTGTTGGAGGATATATGTTGAGGACTGTATGATGCGGTCTCCTGTACATACACATACGCCTTCACCAAAATATTACTCTCAGGTTCCTCCCGCTTTTCATAGCATTTTTAAAATACTTGTTTTGTATAATATGAGGTATGTTATCCGTTCCCTCGAACAAAATTTTTTTTAAAGATATGAGTTCTGACGGGCAGGATATTGGTACTTGCTGGATGATCCTCCAAAGTACCCCTCTTTGAATTTTAGCTGGGGGTGGTGGTAGTGGTGGCGGAGGGGTGGTGGTGGTGGAAAGGTGGTGGTGGAGGAGAGGAAGCAAATGAGAAGGGCTTCCTTAAATTTAGTTGCATCCCACTCACCTTTCAGATACGAGTCTAAACTCTTTTTCTGATATCACACTGTTCCAGTTTTCTACAAAGCATTGAACTCGCATGATTGAATGTTGTTCTAAAATTGCTTATTTTGATTCCTCGACAGGCAAGACATCAAACCTTGGTATAAAGCCTTTTCTCGTGTATCCATTGACATGGAGACGAGGATTACAGACAAAACACCTTCGGAAGATGTGGTCCGTCGTGTTAAGGATCCTGTGAGTCAACTACAGTGTTTTCTTTTATGATGATGATAATATTAATAATAATAATAATGATGATAATAATGATAATGATAATAATAATAATAATAATAATAATAATAATAATGATAATGATAATAATAATAATAATAGTAATAATAAAAATAATTTAAAAACAAATAATGATAATAATAATAATTAAAATGATAATAATAATAATATTCATATAATAATAGTTTAAAAAATAATAATAATAATAAGAATGATAATTTATTCAAATCAGGTATAATTATATATTACCTTGGCTAAAGACTCACTGTCGTAATTACAGCGATGGGGCAGTTCGACAATTTCACCCTACCAGTACCCATACAATATCGGGTAGAATGTGGAATATGTTTTGAGTGCTTCCTGATATAAAAAATACCTTTTCTTATGGCACATTCCGAAAATTGAGGGCGATTCTTCTTTGATTGTTTGAATTCCATCGGGATAAAGTTGGCAAATTGTAACTGGTTTTCCCTTCTGAAATTGTTCAACAAATACCGTAGCTACTACAAGCTGAGAAAAGATCCAGACCTCTCAAACTGAAGAAAAATTGTAATCACTATTCTATTTCAGAACCACAATAGCACGGCGAGTAGGGACAGTGGTCGAAGTTCGGATGCGTCCTCCGTGCGATCGTCGCAAGATTCGTCTGGTAGTCGTAATAGTGACATCATCAGTAGCTGTCCTCCATCACCATCGTTCATCCCGGCTAACATCATGTTCGAGATGGATGAGACGGAGGACAACGGGGAAGACGATGATGAAGATCATATCACACCATTATCATCAGGGCAGAAAGCACGACGAAGACTCACAAACTCCATTATCTACAGGAAGGTAGAAAGAAGTGGTAGGTTCTACTAAATAAGTATTACATGTGAATTTCAATAAACTCTCGACTTTTACACACGAGTTATATTTTGTTTAATTAAATTTTAAAATAATGACATGACTATAGCAAAATATTGTTAATGTGCAAACGCATAAAGAGAATGTCAGAAACTATAGCATCTAATGTACAATTATTACATATAAATGCAAATCATTCTGATTAGATTAATCGTATTCCGATTAATAATTGCCACGAAAATGCCTGAAAATTATGTATTAACTGCAAATATTGTGGATGTTCAGTAAATTCGACTTTTGATATCTCCTGACTCAAGGAAACATTTGCAAGTCGAATATTGTCGAGCGTGACAAAAGTCGACAAACAAATTATAATTATGTTGGTGTCGTGTCCAATTTTTTCAATGAATAATGAAATAGCACTTGATATTTAATTCAAAGTTTACAATGACACTTAATGATAAAAGAATCATAAATACAATCTAATGACAATAAGAACGGGAATAAAATTACAGAATATGTTTGTCTCTGCTCTCCTAGACTCGTCTGGTGAATGTAAGACGAAGTACGACTTCACCGAGGCGAGTCATTTGGTATATGATTCTGTGATTCGAACAAGCATCGTTGTCGATGACGATTGCGATGCTCCTCCCAGCTTACCACAAAAGAGAAGAGGCCGTCGAGGTTCAGAACCAAGTAAGAAGTCAAAATGGCATAATTTCTATCTATTTCTCTCTCTCTCTCTCTCTCTTTCTCTCTCTCTTTATAAAAATATAATGTATATACTACCCATGACACAAATGCTAATTAATAAAGTTTCAGTAAGCAGTATTAATGTGGCAATTCTAATTTCTAACTTCATGTTCTAGATCTACAGGTACCGGACGTATTTCGTCATCGGGATCAGAGCCATTCTCCCAAGCTAGACCGGGAAAGAATCCCGGAGGACTCACCTCCTCCCCTACCAGCCAGACCACCTTCACGCTATTACGAAAACATGCCTCGCAGGGTGTCTGTTCCAGCTCTTCCAACCTCACCCAATCCTGAAAGTCAGAACGAAAATTGCCCTAGAGTATTAGAAAACATCAGGTCAGTATATGAACTGTATAAACATAGATTTTAAATTTATTTATATATATTTATTTCCCTCTCTACGAGTATATTTTCCTCTCTTCCATTCCTTTTGTCGAGATCATTCTTTTTTTTAAATATATAATTTTGTATTGTATACTCGGGCCAACCCAACACTAGCTCATTAAACAATCAAGTTTATATTTAAACAGTCTCTAGAAGCGCTACTTCACTACCTCCTCTCTTAATAGAATTATTCACATTCTTTTCGGCCCGTATTACCATAATGCTTTGATTTTTTTAAAAAAGGTACATTATGCCTGAACATTCTGTTTTCAACCCAGTTATGTCGCATCATGTTTTACTTAACTCCCCGAATTGCTAGCTAAGTATTTGTGATTATTGTTTCATTATCATTACTAGTATTGCTAGCTATCCAACCGTTTGTCTATAATTATGTAACACATTTACTTACTTTCTTATCATTTGAAATGTGTTTTATATATTTTTTTTAAAACTTGTATGTATATATGGATTTCGGAAATAAAAACAAACAAACAAACAAGTATCTAGTATCATTATTTCATGTTTATGTTTTTCTCTTATTGCTTGTGTACCTATGATGCTCATGGCTGTACACGTTGTATAATTGTACCCTGTAAAACGTTTCGCAAAACAGCCGCAATAAATTACTTTATTGATAAACCATTCCAGTATCAATTTCATTATCAATTAATGTTCCTTCTTTTTTATAATTTGAATATTTCGTAAGATGTGAAGAAAAAAAAGAATATCAAACCTACTATGAATGAATTGAAGATAAATCCATTTCGATCAGTTGACGTATGATTGAGATACATCTCATAATATTTATTGGCGTTGTTGTACAGCCACAGCAAATTTTCTTTATATTAGTTTTGATATATATCTATGTGAATATGGCCTTTATTTACGTCACATTATCTAGATTCCATCTGCCTGATTTATATTCGATTTGCTTTATTTATATGTTAATTGTTTACCGGAGAGCTTTCAAAGGTAAATTTAACAGTTCTAAGATTTCAGCTTGCTGTGATAGTGGCTAAACAAACCTAACTTGACCTCTCTCTTTCTATTAATAGCTACTTGATGTGGGAGCAGTCAAAAGTAATGGATGGCATCGTGGTTGAATTCACTAAAGCTGAGTTACTGGATTCACTAGTCTTAATCACCATCAATAATGAAGTTTGGTATGTTTTTCATATTGTAACCTTTTGTTTGAATTTGGTATTTTGTATTTGCTATTTGCTTTCTCAAATATCTGACGAAAAAATACTTTCTAAGGTTAGGATAGTTATAAATGTGTTGTAATCACATGGTTGTTATTTTATATTACCTGTTTAGTTTTTTCCTTACTTTTGCAGTTTTTATTTTTTTTATATATGTCACTTATTGTTTGTACATTAATATTTTCTAGTATTTCATGCTAAACGTTTTCTCTTTTTTTTTCTTTTGTTGTTGTCTTTGTTCATGTATTTTGTATGTTGTAGCAGGGCGTTATTGTAATGCGGTTTTTTAACTGAATGACCTACCCTGATTTTTAAAGAAGACATGAATAAATAAAATGAATGAATAAATAAGGCTGAAATAAGTTGAGTATTTGATTAACCATTTAGGCTGCTTAAAATGGCGTCCACATTTTGTCAGTACCCTGTTATCCTTATCTTTTCATTATTATAATTGAATAGGAATTGTTTTCTAACATCAGACGCTTATTTCTTCTTTCTGTTTCTCACACGGCGTACTTGCCGTCAACATTTCATTTTGTTAGGAAAATAGTTCTTACTTTGTTAGCTTCCCGTAGCGATATGGAACAATGTTAGATTTAGGATCAAATAACAGAAAATAGTTTTAAAACCTTCCGTCATGATTTCCTATTTGCCGCATGTATAATTGTGTTTTCGAGGTTTATGAAATGAACATGAATGCAGATTGAGGACACGGAAGTAGTTTGATGTTATTCGTAGCATGACAAAGTGTTTGAATTGACATGATTGATGTATAATTGGTACAATAACATAATTTCATCCACATTTTGGTCTTTCTGTCTATTGCAATTCAAGGATCATTGCCTTCGAAGCCGTGAAAAAAATACAGTAATCATGGTAATAGACGATGCAACAAATTATTGGAAAACTGTCAGATGGAAACTGAATAAAGAATAAATTGAAACCAATTAAGGCATACCCGGATGTTAAATATTTTAGACAAAAGTCCAAACGTTTTATGACATATTCCTTTAAATATGTGATGTTTTGTCAAAAGACCATGTGATATATAATAATATTCATGTTGGACATGTTGGAGAATAACGAAAGAAGATAATTATATTGAACTTCTATCAATATAGAATATAGCTATATCATTTGAGGTTATCAGAACATACTCATTCCAGTTTTTCAGGTACCCTTTCAACTATAGCAGGCTTAAAGAATAGCAAATCTGGACTATGCAAGAACAGTAAGGATTCAAAGTTAACCTCAATCCGGTGAGGTATCCGTCCCCCTCGACATGTTCAGCTTTAAGCTGTCAATCTTGAACTATAATAATGTTGTTCACACCAAACGCAAATGGTAATAAGATTGGTATTCTTTTCCCCTAGTTATCACTGAGCAATAAAGCAAAACCATTAGCCTCAGCTAACTGAACCCATTCATGATTCTTTTGTTTTTTCAGGGTTGCCGGTTGGAAGAAAGACCTGAACAGTCAGTTGTATGGTAAGCTACATGTGGGTGATAAACTGCGTCAAATTAATACTCAAGTGGTTACATCAGCAGAACTAGCCCTGGAATTCATCCGAACAACAGCTACCGATAAGGTAATAATTCTAGTTTGAAAATGATATTTCCTTTGTATACACAGATACATATAGCTGAACATCATCCATTACCCTATAAAATAATCAGTTTCTTTAATTTTTGTATATTTAATTTTAAATTGCTTTAATGCCCACACATTATACCTAGGCGCATTTACAGAAAAATCGGGGGGGGGGGGCTTGGGACGGCTGTGAGACCTTTGGGGGAGCTTGTGAGTTTCTTTTGCATTCATTTTTTCCATGTAACCTCGAGGGGGTGGCTAGACCACTGAAGGGTCTCCCACTTCTCCTTTAGGACTGTTACTGATTATGCTTTCCGGAATGATAACTGGTCACTATTGGATTAAACATTTAAATTGTCACTATATAATGAATTATCAAACGTCACATTACAGCCAGGATCAATCTCAGCGTTAAATGTACTTCTAAAGGTAGAATGATATTGGAATCACTAGAAAGTTTGTCATTTGCTTTCTCTATCCTACAGATAGCAATCACGCTGTATCGGTTACCACACGCTAACCTACTAAACCTGAACAGATCGGATCCCAGTATACAGTGGGGTATACATCTCAAGTCTCACATCGAGGTAGGCACAACATTTTTTTTTCTAACCAGGGTGACCAAATCGTCCTAAATAAAATAATACTGCTATTTAAAGGGGGTCCTGCAATCATTATTACCACATCATTGACAGGTACCTTTAGTACTCCTGGGTCGAGAGTGACAAATGTAGGGAAAACATATTGTCCATAGATGTAAGCACCGATCAATGATTGAACCCAAGATCTCTCATTTAGCAATGTTTGATAGTCAAGTGCCTACAACAATATACCACGGTGCCCCTACTGTGGTGTATATTAATGTTCTTGTTCTGTATTCGGTTTGGTGGTTATTTATCCATTTATATCTCTTTTTTTCCATGTGGATGAAGCCTTTGTGAATACCCATCAATCTATCAAACAAAACATTATAAGTGTTTAAAGAGTTTGCTATAAATTGAATCTTGTTGTCTTTTATTGAAAAATAAGGAATTTTAATTTGTAAATTAAAGCAATATCAATAAGAAATACAACGAGTCATATTTTTGCTAATTTGTGTAAAATAAAAGTGTTCAGGTCTACAAACACGGTATTGGAAGGTATGTAGGGTCTTCAGGAGAAACACAATTTCGAGTTGTTTATATCAGCTTCTGAATTCGAGGGGCCATGTTTTTAGAATACTAACGTCACATTGTGATTTAATGTATGGTTTTTGCTCGTTCCTTGTTTAAACGATAAGAGCTGTACAATGAATACAAAATTTGTCTTATTCAATCGTGGTCTTTGGTAGATAAAATCGGTGACGGATGGTCCTGCTGCAACAGAGGGACTTACACCAAAAGCTAAGGCTTCCTTCTCGGGAAAACCTTGTGACTGGGTCATCACCGAGATCAATCACCAACGCGTTCCTCTCGTCAAGAGTGGAAAAAATCAGGTAAACACCCTCTTATCATTATGTTCTATCTAGATAACTTTTAATACATTTCTTATCAATATATTACACGAAATAACATAATATTCATCAACATAGCTTAACATAACATAAATTATGATCACATGGTTTTCGTTTACGCCCTTCCTGTATCTAACCAATATGCCTAAGATGCCTACCAGGCGTCTTCTCTGTTACACTTAAACAGTTAGCTTTATGTACTACTACTAGTCAATGAGATCTATAAGAGCAGGTTCAAACTTTATTCAGTCCAAAATGTCGGCATTGAGTCCGAATATCACCCCTTTTCAAATTAGATTGACTCTGCAACAATTCATGAAATAAAAACAAAGCATTCATAATGAACCATCGATCTAGTCCACTCTTCTAAGGCTTACAAAGTTTAATTTCTATGAGTTCCTATCTTGCATTAAAACATTTCCCTCTCAATCTACACCTTTCCGCCTTTGTTACAGTTGCCACCTTCAATAATGTATTCACAAAACTGTATACTATCATAAAGGAATCAAATTTAATCATTCCGATCAATCAACATAATTTCATATTCGATTGACATGAGAAGCATTCATTTCCATCATTAAATTTTGTGAAGTACCGTTTATTAATCTTTTCAGGAACTAAACTTGCACGAGTACCAAAGGGAATAAATATATAGAGTAGGACCTAAATTCTTTAGATATGGTTTTCCCCTACCTTTTGCTTGTATTGTTGTTTTTTTATTGTTTGGCTTCCCAGTCGAACCGTTCTAACGATCTTCAACAAAGGAACAAATAATAGTTGAAGTTGAATTACTGTTGCCTTTCATGCTTACTAAACCTGGTGTTCCGCCTTGATCGAAGGGTTTCATACTATTCAATATCTTGATTTGTTTACATGATAATCATGAGGACTATTATTTATGAAAATATTTTGTTTTCTCGTCATTGTAAACAAATGTGTAGGATTTGGTGAAAGCTGAACTCGAAGCGCACCATTCGGTAGTCCCACTGGTAGTACAACCTCACGACTTCGTCAAGAAACTTGCTGAAGCCGTTGAGAAGAGAAGAGGCTTTCAGTTCTACTGAAAGTCGTCACCCTCGACCGGCCTACAACACAATCAGCTGATCAAGGGCTCGACATCGTTCTTGAGGCAGAGCTACTTCTTACATTGCCGTTACATCTTCCAATTTTGAAGAGATCACAGAATGTGATAGTGTGGATGTAAACGTGTGATCACCAAAGACATCAGCACAAAGTCAATACTATTCAGGGTTGGTGGTGATACGAAAGTGAACTCTGTTATTACCATTGCTAGTAGACAGACAATACTGTAGCTATGAAATTCAACTGGATTTGATGCTTGTGGTCTCAGAAGGTTTATATATTAGTCTAAACTTGTGCCACATGTTGGTGACTGTGATTTTACTTTTGCACGTTCATGAAATGTGTTCTCTTACTTGACAATGTTTACAGTAAGAAGAAAATAATGAATGAATGAACACCTAAAATACAGAGCACATTCGGGTGGTTTGCGAGTTGCAGATTGCGATCAATAACTATACCTGTAAAACTATCATCTCGCGATGACATCACTATTATCACAAACTATATTTTCCCTACACCATCGATAAATATTTGTGATAAAGGTAACTACATTCTGGTAGTTTTGTCACTGTGATGTTAAAAAAAAACAACGCATGATGGTTCACAACATCCATGTGACGTCATAGTTCTGTGTTAAAAAGCATTGAAAGGCTCAGTACATTATATCGTTTACAGTATAAAAGTCTACATACAGTGTACTCTATCGCCCATAAAGTTGGCATATTTTTTAATCTTACCTCATTTCATGACATGATTGCTATAGTCTGGTTTATTCTTAATAGATAAAGTTTATACCTTCTAAGAACTTTAATGATCAATCTAACGAGTCATAGAGATTTGAAAAGATATCAAAAATAAACCATATTCTCATATTCTCACAATCACTTCATGAAAAGAGTTAAACAAACTTTATTCAACCGTAATGGGGGACATCGTATTTGGCATTTTATGAGTTGTGTCATACGTGATCGTGGTAGTGTTTATGTAATCTTTGACATTTCGAGTTATTGGATGAAATTATTGTATTTTTGTATATATAATGATATGTAATGTATTCTGTTTCAAATTTGTTTTATATCTCTTCCGTTGATATGTTAACATGGTGATATCTTTAATTACAGATTTTGACATTTTTACAGTTCTTAAAATGGAAATTCACCCTGATATTAGGTTGTTTTTAATAGAAAAATAAGAGGGACAGGACAGCGAAATTTTCAGCAAATTCCGATTAAAATAAGAAAGTTATTAATTGTTTGAGTTGAGATCAATTAAACACAAATTAGTAACTCTGTAACGTATTTGTAAAGGTCTGCTCCCATTTGCTCTATGTACTTAACAAAATATTAAAAAAAACTTTCACTGACCAGAAATTGATATCGAGGTGGACTTCTCCTTTCATTTCAATCCTAAGCATACCAAACTAGCAAATACTATAAATCTTCATATCTTTTCATGTCCATGTAATTTAAATGTTCTAATTTGATATGAATGTGTACACATAACCCTAATATTGAAGCAGGGTATCGCAGTCCTGTCAAGTAAAATACAATCTTAATGGTTGATATATGTATATTTTATTACATAGCTTCAAGCCGCGTAAGACTAAATTATACACACTGGTACATCGTGTACTGAGATTAACTGATGGCATCTGTTTACAGAAAATTATGCCAACTCTAATTTTGTCAATGCTCTCATCCTTGAAAAGCCACTGAGTGGAAAACTTAGAAAAAGTAGCATAGTAAAAATACTGTCTAGAGATGTTATTTCGAAATTCTCAGTCATGTCAGCCACAATACAATTTATTGGGTCATGTTATTTGATCTTATAATTTAGCAAGTCTTTGCAATGCATTCTGATCTAATTAAAAATGGTAATGATTTTTGTTGTACAAGATGCTTTTTGGTGTTATATGCAATAAATATTATATGTGAAAAAACAAAAACCATTTAAGAGCCTTGCTACTCCCCGATCACCAAGAACAGTCATGGCAGTACAAGTTGGAAATAATACACAAACAGTAATGTGATATTAACCTAAATTGATAATTTAGTCTGATGATATATAATATAAATGTATGCCAATCTGAAGAGCTTTTTGTTCCTACTTTTATTACATTATGACCATCGGTGTAATATTTTCCCTACTGCTTCAAGAGTATAATCGTGCACAGGCATACTTACGATTTTCTTGTTGCAATGATCGAAATCCAGACGTTTAAGTTTAATCATATAATGACCTTGCTTGGCACAAAATGACGACTTACTTAGTGTTTGTATACAGCATGGCCCTCACATGAAAGTGTAAACGCATAAGTGAACTTCAAATCTCTCGTTCTTTGTGCTGAAATTTACCGATGCACTGATAATATATATTAATGAATATACCACGTTTTTCAACATATATATATACTATGTGTTCTGTTATCTAAGTTATTTGTAGATTGTAGTAATAAGTTGCTATATATATTTGTAAAATATGTTTACAGATGTTCGTATTGCCAATTTGCCCTTGTGTGTTGTTAATACCGAAATGAAATGTGGATTGTAAATGCAATAATAACGTCCGAAATAGTTCAGTAACTATTCATAATAACATTGTATTTCTCAGTTAACTATCTTTACTTATGAAGTTATCAAGCTTGTGAATATATGACAGTGTACATGATATGTATAGGTCTAATTTGCTAATAATTTGCTAAATATGAAGGGGCAAATTGGTAAGTTCTCTAAAGAGGAGATAATGAACTGTCTTATGTAAAGCGTGCATGTAAATGTGTATACTGCCTAGTCAAACTGTCTAGATATTCCACTGCATTAAATGACGTGAGTGATGCATGTATATTCTAATGTTGAGAGCAATGCCTGTACAGACCATTGTATAAACTATCACTTTATCTTAGTCGTTTGCAAGTCAGAAAGGGACGAATTTTAGGCAATATTTTCATTTTTTAGTAATAAAGGATTAAGAATAAAGGCTTATAAACTCTTATCTGTCATTGTGACATATTTAGACGATATGAGGGCTGAATGTGTTTTGTAGATGTAGTCTAAGATAGGTCAAAACTCAGACCCTTAACTTGAGGTCAATGTGCGCTTCTAGAAATGTAAATCTACTTGGTGGGCATCCGTTTCCACCCTTATGTCGGGTACATGACTCTTGTTATACCCAGATTACATACAGGAATTTATTGATTTCAATGTTGCATTTATTTGTAGAAATATGTTAAGTGATTGCGGAAAATCGTCAATGTAATCATTTTTATTCAAAGTGCTGGTTCACAATAAATTATAATAATATGTAGATATAAACTTGTTTGTCTCATTTCTTTTGAATATATTCACCTTTAAAGCTCAGGAACACAACCTGATTTCGAGAGAAAGTGTGACTTTTTCAGAGGTAGACGAGAATTTTATTAATATACGGTGACAAAAGTATTCCATATTGGATCCATGAGTCCTGTCATGCTCACATTATGCTAGATTTAATTTGATCGTATAAACTGAATACTTGAAGAACTTAAACAAAACAGATATATTACTTATCAAAACTTATTTATCCACGATATGGTTTCGGTTTCCTTAAAAAAAATGGTGGCAGTGTCTTCATAAATCAGGAATTCTAGTCGGTGAGGTCGCAAAATAATAATTAATAGTCAACCTCACTGCCTCAATATTGGTAATTTCAAAATGTCCTTTCTTCCTTTCTTTCTTTCTTTCTATCCCCCCTTCTCCCTTCCTTCTCCCTCTCTTTCTATCTCCCTCCCTCTCTCTTCCCCCTCTCTCTCCATCCCTCTCTCTCTCTCTTTTTAACATGTATTTGTGAACCAACATTTTATGTAAACCATATATGTTTCTAAATTATTGACAAATTCTATACTCACCCTCAGAGATAGAAAGAGCTTTTTTTTAATTCCTTTTTTATAATTTTTTATTGACTTTACAATGTATTTTTTCAGTTTTCAAAAAATTGCAAAAAAGACAAAATGGAACAGTTTTTAGTTTAGTATGTACTTCACTTTAAAAAATAAGGTTCACTCCCGATAACTAAAACATAATCTGTAATAGTATTTGAAGTAGTGCGGTAAGAAGTGAGGGTCCTTCCCACAAAGAATAAAGTCTAAATATTATTTAGGATCAGTTTTTACCTGATACAATTCCAAAAAATATGTTTAATTATTTTTTTCCATATCGAATATATTTTTGGGTCGAATAACGCATCTCTGGAATGTGTATTTGTGAAACAAAGTTTAGGTTTAAGTTTCCTTCATAATTTCAAATATTTGGATAAATATTATAGATGAATGCTATCGAATTGATGTCAATTTTTATTGAGATAAAAGGAAATATAGCTTTCAAAACTAAAATATTACTTGGTGAAATATAAGGCCATCTCCAGAGAATACGTATGAATGAATAGGAGATTGTATTTGTCAACCAGCCTTCGGGTCAATTCATGCATCTTGTTTTACCATACATTTGTCTTGTTTTCGCTGAAATGCTGCTCTTAGAAATTAAACAGACGTGATATATTGTCTTTATGGCATTTTTTATTTTGGGTTATTTTATGGTTATTTATATTGGGTTAAAATACGCCCTCTTTGGGTCGAATGTGAATAGTTCACGTGTAAAACGTATGGGCACAAGAAATGAGTACATCCGTCAGTATTCCGAACTGAATTTTAAAAAAAAAGTGCTTCTACTTTTACGATGAAAATCATGATTCACACATGCAAGGAAGTCAGTAGCCATCATTTTGTGTATTTATTGTTTTCGACTTTAAGCTCTGATCAACAACTTTGGTAAGCAATGTGTTACTAATCGATATTGAGGCCAGACATCCTTAGCTCAGAGATCCTTCCTCCAGGCTACAACATCCAAGCTATGCATAAAGACAGAAAGGATGGGTATGGTGGTGTCCTCCTTGCAACGAAAGCAGACATCATCGTCAAGGAAGTCGCTATCAAAACTATTAAGGAAATTGTGGCTGCTGAAATTAATATAGTTGGTGGCCACAAACTGGACGTACATCAAGAACAAGCGATGTGACAACACTGGAGTATCCCCTTCTGAAATATGAAATTGTGACAGAGTCTTGGATAACTCTCCCGTCTGTCGTGTACAAAAAAACTATTATGGCATTATGGCATGGTGCTAAAAAAGTCGGTGCTTTAATACTTTCTCTGACGGCTGAATATAACATTCTCGACGTTGATTATGATAACAATAATGAAATTTACTACAAGACCTATACTGGAATTCCAAATCGAGTCTGATTTTCTCATATAAGATGTACAGATTTAACTTTTAAATATATTGTATAAAATCATCTACACAAATTAACAATGACAGAAAAGACTAATTTCGAGTTAAACATGTAGATACAAGTTACATGTCAGTGGAGATAGACAGTATAAATTTACTCTTACCAACTGTTTTATTTTTCTCAATATTGTGATTATCCTTTCTAAAGCCTTCTTCAGATATGCTGCAGTGAACTGCCAGGTGTTTTATTTTTGACGTAAACCGTTATCCGCTTCACATTTCTTTATCTTATAACACAGATCATAGTGAATAATGCCTCAGTCACACCTTTGCGTATTTGGCTTGCGGATTGCTGCGTATTTATGGCAAGCCGTTTTAACATGTATTCATATTTCTTGACATCAAGAAATCGAATTCTTGATATCAAGAATTACCATTGCTTTACAACAGAAAATAATTTCTTGATATCAAGAATTAATTTCTTGATATCAAGAAATAGGAATAAATGTTAAAACGGCTTGCCATAAATACGCAGCAATACGCAAGCCAAATACGCAAAGGTGTGACTGAGGCATTAGTCTGTTGACATTTGTTTGAGGTAATTTTCTCAATGGTTTATTTTAAGAATATGCAGAACCAGGTAAGAGAATTAAGAAAATATTTGCATACAACACTAAAATTGTAAATTAATGACTTTAATGGCTGCTGAAAGCAAAATGTGGAACTGTTAGTTACAGAGTAGCTTATCAAGCCAGGCCCAGGCCATGTCCGTGGTCCAGGACATGGATACCCCATCATCATGATTACATAATTATAGTCTAGATCCTCGTCTAACTTGCTTTTAAACGTTAGATCTATTTTTCCAGTGGAAGTAGAAGTTAGATAGAGTCTGTCTCACCTATCAGTTTATACCCTTCCTCTATAGTTACACCTAGAACTATTCGCGGCTCCCATATTCATCATGATCATTCTTTGAAAAACACCGAGGCCGCGTCGCCTTTGCTTTCGGCTTTACGTAGGCTCGCTCTTCGTTAGCGCTGGATGCTGAAAAAATGAAAACTTCCATTTCATATGCTTGGCGCCCGGGCTTGGCGTTGGTCAGTGCCGTTGGTTTGTCTTATGGCTTCAATTTGAATTGCTGAATATATCGACATTTAAAACTTATTAAATCTATACTTTTCTAAACACGGAAGCAAAATAACACTACTTAAATAATCAGAATGATTAAAAAAAAACGAAATGTATGCTACCTTTTCAGGATCAACAAATCGCGTCTAATCAGTTTGATCGCGTAGCGTTCGATACATTCATAAAGATACAAGAGTGGAGTACATCATATTTAACTTTAAATGATAACAAATGATAAAATACAACAAAAGAATTAAACCTAAAATATGACTTTATTTTTTGAATATTACCAAGACACTTCCGAAGTGAAATATTCCAAAAGAACGAAGGAATACAAAAGAACAGAAAAATGTGTACGGCGTGAATATAAGTCAGGGCTCGATATCGTATTTGGTGCATTTATGAAACATCAACAGAATCGGCGATTGCATTTGTGAACCAATAGGTATGAGTTCACAATTACATAAAGTTCCGAAAATTGAAACAAATACAAACAAATATTAAATTAAAGTACAAACTAAAACTCTCATTTTCATATTACTTACCCTACCGCTTAATATTCAATTGCTACGTTTCATGTATAGACTTACATTTGCACATATTTGTATGCGTCTTATATACACTGCAAAACGAGGCGAAATGTATGATGAAGCAAACATAATGTTAGCCTAGTAAGATCAAAGAAAATAAATATAAGTTTTGGCTGGGAAAGCACTGACCATTGTCTTTATTTCAAACCTGATGTTCACTTGTTATTCACTCAAAGCACACCCGCATCTATTGCTAGATAAAAAAACGGATTGGGCATTCGGTATCAGCTATAGGTAGCAATTTGATTTCGAAAAGGAGAACAAATGAACCCCCCAAAAAAAAAAAAAAAAAATAATAATAATAATAATAATAATAATAATAATAAAATAAAATAAAAAATAAGAATATATATATATATATATATATATATATATATATATTAATAATAATAATAATAATAATCTTTTAAAGTCCACTCCAAATTTTTTTAAACCGAAAATGGAAATTCAATTCTTTGTGCCCAATTGATCGTGAGCCCGGCAGCCACTGAGCAGCGCCAGATCGACATTGCTCTATCCCCTTATTGTTGAACGCCAAACAAGGTAGCAGCGACTCCCATCTTTTAACGTCTTTTGGTATGACGCGGCCGGGGTTCGAACCCACGACCTCCCGGTTGTGAGGCGGACGCTTTACTGACTGAGCCAACACACATATGAAGAGTTTCATTCCAAAAGGAGCTAAATCCACTTTGGGTACTTCTGAGTAAATCACTTTCCCTTTAGCAATGTGCCATGATGTTGTTATATATGTTAAAGGTGTCACCCTGGACCAATAATATATGATTAGAAAAAATCTACCAGTTATTTCTGATTTTTAGTACATTTTTAGATTTTTATTTTCGTGGATTTAACTCCTTTAGGAATGAAACATAATTTTGTACCAAAAATTTGTCATATTTTCTCAATAAAATCAATGAAATTTATTAAAATAAGTAGCAAACCTTTCCTTTTAAATAATAATAGTAAAATCACAACTAAAAATACCTTTTGAAAAGAAAGTAAACAACATATCCGAGTTTCATTCCAAAAGGAGCTAAATCCGTTTCATTCCAAAAGGAGATAAATCCATGTTTCATTTCAAAAGGAGCTAAATCCACAAAATCAAAAAATTTAGTAAAAATCAGAAATAACTGGTATATTTTTTTTCTTCTCATATATTATTGGTCCAGGGCGACACCTTTAACATATATAACAACATGAAGGTACATGGCTAAAGGGAAAGTGGATAAATAAAAAAGGTGATTTACTCATAATTACCCAAAGTGGATTTAGCTCCTTTTGGAATGAAACCGATCTGGATTTAGCTCCTTTTGGAATGAAACATGATATTGTACCTAAACAATTTCATTTTTCCTGGTGAAATTTAGAATGTGATATTATTGCATTTTGTCCCCATGTAGGAAATCATTATTTTAAGACAAAAAAAACTCAATTTTGATAAAATATGGATTTAGGAATTTTGGAATCAAGCTCTTCATATAATGATAATAATAATAATAATGATAAAAAATAAAATAAATAAATAAATAAATAAAATAGCGATGTAGATGTTAATTTTCAACATGACATGTACCTCTCTAAGAGCATGTTTTAGGCAGCTATCTCTATTTGTCTGGCTGCAGTTTTCCGGAGGTAGTTGTTGCTAAATGTCGTTGAGGTGATCCGCAGGCGACATGTCGACTCAGGATGTTAGTAGGTAATATTCCATTCTTACACAAACAGATGTCTATTTAAAAAGTTGGCTTATTCTGTTCCTATTCTTTTCTTAAACATTTTACACTGTTGCCCATAAATTTGGAATAATTTTCCTTATCTATTTGAATGAAGTGATTTGAATGAAGTGATTAAAGGCCAACTGTATGCTCGGGATGATTGGTCGAAACCTGTCTGGATTCTATACCAAGACTATCAGAGAAGCTGCATGCATTCACTTGTCTAGTGAGGCTTCATCTAGAATATGCCTGTAGCGTGTGGGATCCTTACTTAAGCAAACATATCAACAAACTGGAGGGAGTTCAGAACAGAGGGGTAAGATTTGTCACGGGCAAATATGGAACAGACGTCCATGTATCAGACCTGGAGAGTGAACTAAAATGGCAACCACTACAAAGTCGATGTTTTATGGCTAGCCACTCACTCTTCTCTAAATCCATCAAAGATCAATTCGCCATACCCAGACATGAATACATTAAACAACCCCAGAAGATACTGAGGGGACACCAGTCTCTCCTCCTCAAACATAAGATGCAACGCGTATGTTCATCGGCTCACCTTCTTTCAAAGAACCATTCGACCTGAATCTAAGCATCGTTGCCTGCAACTCAGTAGCAACCTTCAACCAGACTCTGGGAGGCAATCCAAAGGGGTAATATAAGCATAGTCCCTCCCCACAACTGCAATGTGGTGGGACTCAATTCCGAAATGTTCTAAATGCAATAAACACTCTCTCTTGAACGATAACATTCTTCTTGGTCAACTATATATCCCTCTTGAGGATTAGGACCAAGATCAGAAGAGACACAGTTACAGATTGTGAGAATGTGGATTATAGATACAGTTTATATCTTCTCAGAGCTTTACCGATCAATGTAAAGAGTCGCAGCGATTGATCAGCAAAGTTTTGAGAAGATATAAACTATAGTATCAAGTATAAATTTTATTCTCGCAATCATTATATAAAGAGGTTTAAAAAATGTATTCCAACTTTACGGGCAACATTACAGATTCGGAAGCTGTAGAGCTTGGTGAATGCTCTTGAATATGTCACAAGCACCCACGTACACTATATGAACAAAAATGAGTTATTGAACGAGGGCAGTGAACAAGAACGAGTAAACACAAAATATATATTATTTCGCAAGATAATTCAACAGTCCCTAGCGATGCTTCGTTAAACTTCCTCATTCGAGAAAATTTCTTTCATTTCGTTCACAATCATGTAAGGAGTAACAACCTAAAGACAAGCATCGCTCGAAACTACAAAATAATCAATATAGTGGAGCTTTTGTTTCAACAGCACTTTACTATCACGAGGGTCAATGCTGAGTTCAGATTTCTACAGCTTTAGGTGTTGAAAATCAGCCCTATTCTTGGTTTGTGTGGACATTTATTTCAGCTTTCTACTTGACGAAGAAAAGGATTTGAAAGTCTTTCAGGTCCTCTGTCGCTAAAATAGGGGTAAGCTAACAAATGAATTCAACGGAATCATTTTACTTGATCTTCAAGAGATGAAGCTCACTTACGAGCGTTGTGATAAGAATCAATAATCTTGAAAGGGAATGCAAGTTATTAACAGGTCGTGAGTCTTATACAGAGAGAGTGTGGAGGTAGGAAGAGAGAGAGAGAGAAAGAGAGGGAGAGAAAGAGAGAGGGAGCGAGAGTGGCATAGTATAGAGATATCGACTGCTACGAGAGGACTGGCTGTTTCTATACTGGCTCGCGAGAAAGTTGCATGCCGCCATCACCCCGAGGCGCGCCTGGGTGGGCGATGCGCCTCGGGCCAGTATAGAAACAGCAAGTCCTCGAATATTAAAGCAGTCGATATCTCTTTTATATACCGATTTGACACAAAAATCTACCAAGAATTCTTACCTTATCCTTTTCTTGAGTAAAGATTGCAGGCCCAAAAAATGAAAAGGTTAAATTCCAACGGCATTTGAAAAACGATAATAATTTAGAACTTCCCTAAAAAAAAGGGGGGCTTGAAAATGTCTTTAAGTGGGAAAATAACGACTATTAGTTGTCGAATCGACTTAGGAGCTATAGAGCCAGTAAGTAATATTATAGTCTGATTTTTCAGACCATTGTACCGAATGGTCGTACGTTTTATGCTGCGCAAAGATTCAATCATTTTAATTTTGGCCATTACAAGAAGTGGGTTATTGATGTAGACAAATGCTCATGTTCCCTTTACAGCTCATTTTATGTATGTTATTACCAAAGATGAATAAAAGCCAGTCAGTCACTCAATAGTGTCTGACAGTGAAGTCTAGCAAGTAAACGGGTTTCCTTGCATAATTTGAATATTAGGACACTGCTAACGTTTAAATTTCACAGATAGGACATACATGACATATTCATAATTCCTGCAAAGTTCTACAGAATTTGATGTTGGCTGCAAAAGGGGCATAGTATCTTTAAAACATCACATAAAATCTGAGACACTGTCTGTTAATCTTCGCTGGAAAAATGACTGAAAGTTTCAATCATTTGGGAATCGCAGACAAAAAGCACTGTATGGTGTCCGCGATCGCACAAAGACAATTTTAACACGTAAACCAATGGGATCGCAGTATGAGGGCACTTTTCAAAAGACTATTGACTGGTAGGCGGGTATGAGGGCACTTTTTAAAAGACTATTGACTGGTAGGCGGGGCATGGCTAAAATCACAACTCCAATTTCGACCAATCAGATGGTTATATTTCTAACGTGAGGTATATCACAATTTATATTTTTGGTGTAGCACCATTTGTTTGGGGGTTGGCTTATACAAATACATATATTTAAAATAGTAAGCACTCCTGACGATCGTAGCTGGATAATAAAACTGATACAGAGAAGAAAAAACAAGTAAAAAAAACATGATTATGTATTATTAGTGACAAATAATCTATTTATTATCTTCCCAGCAGCAAAATAATAAATAATGTTCACGACACTTTAATCAAAATGACGATTATCATGATGAAAGTTATCCTCATGATGATGATCATCATCATCATCATGCTGATGTTGGTGATAATATTGATGATGATGGTGATGATGCGGACAATGATGACGATGATGGTGTGGTGAAGATGATAATGGTGGTCCTAATGACGATCATGATGATGATGATGTTGGTGATGATATTGATGATGAAAGTGATCATGATGGTATGGTGAAGATGATTATGATGGTGATGATGATGATAATGATGATGATAATAATGATGATCATGTTGATGATGATGATGATGATGATGTTATGATAATGATGATATTTATGATAATGATGTTGGTGATGCTGACAATGATGATGGTGCGATGATGATAATGATGATGATGATGATGGTGATGCTGACAATGATGATTATAGTGCGATGATGATTATTTTTATGATGATGCTGATGATGATGATGATGAAGATGATGGAGATGATGATAAAGACGAAAATAATGAGAATGATGATAAACAAGAAAATATAGGAAATACAAATAAACAATAATATTCATATTCTATTATTACATAAATAATGAAGGAAGTAATAGGTGGTATACAGGACATGTGCGTCCAATGGCAAATCGATATAATCCACAGGGTTCGTGAGATTACTATAATAAAGGAGAGCAGGAAATGAATGAAATTACGATTGTATATAATTATTCAAAAACAATGATTTGCAAGACACATACACAGTTTTGTCCTCTTTATAACTTAAAAAGCATTTTTTTTTAAATCCTAAATGTAATGCACTGAATCACTTATTTCTACTAGGGTCACTCGATGTATTGTTTCTAATCACCATGATGACAGCGAATATTATTGTTTACTATCTACCAGATATACCAGGGGTCTGCATTAAACCTCATCAGTCATCATCCAAGGGGTAAAAAGTTGTTTGTTTAGGTATAATTGTCCGGTAGTGGTAGTCCGTGGGTAGTCTTGAAGGGTTGATTTATGGAATAGTGGTCTGAACCTGTGGGTACAAAACTGCAGGGGCTTTTATTGGTTGTGGTTATTTGGTCAAAGGTCCACTTTATTTACAACCCCCCCCCCCAAAAAAAAAAAAAAAAGTTATTATATATAGCTATTCCTAAATCAAAGAAAATAATTGTAAAATAAATGTTTATATATATATTTCTTGGGGGGTTGTGGTAGATGACCAATATCAGATAGTACTTCAAGCGTACACATTGGTTAATGACCACTAGCCAGTCATGGTTTGGAAAACTTTTTTTTTCAAGTGCATGCAGATTTACCCATTTCAGACGCTAAATCCGACTAGGGTCCTTACTGCACCTAGCTATATGTTTTTTTCAAGTAGATTTACCCAGAAGAGAAGATATACTAGAATCCATACTGCACCTAACTTTACCAACCTAACCTAATCTTACTGATTGAAAGTGTTCAAGAATTGAAAGTCAAAGGAGAATCTGTTTCCGTTGAAAGGGGAATTGATATGTTGTATTTTATATCAAGTAACGACAATGATATAATGTCAATCAAAGGGGACGTCAGGATTTTTTTTCTTCAATTAATGTGGTACAGCCTTCAAAAATGTGTGATAGGTGAAAAATAAATGAATAAAAGCGATTAAGAATAACACAACTTTCATAAAGCGCTAAATGTGTCCAAAATCTCTGACAAGCAGCCAGTGGCGTAGCTACACGGGGCACGGGGGTACGCCCATCCTCCTCATTCGAGTGGTGACAAAACAATTAATAGCGAGAGAGGAGAGAAAGTAAAAGGGAGAAGGGGAAAGAGAAGAGAAAATAGACAATTGGACCACCTCCCGCACACCCTCCCCATTATTAGTATATTTAACCGGCCCATATAACTTTTGAAAGTAAAAAAGGAAGTTAATCAAAGAAATTCATCGTCGTTTCCCGACCTGAAAGAGGGCAACTTTTCCCTTTGTGGTTTTGATTCTTTTATCAGGTTCATCCGTCAAACTACACGAATATGACTGACATTTAAACAAACATCGGACAAAATAATATTTTTGAACCAATACCATGTTTGAGGAATTTCCTCCTGTCGTTATTTTAGTCAAAATAAAGGGGATCACTTTTTTTTCTTTAAGTGATTTGCTTTACATTTAAGAATCTAGAAACACATTTTAAGAGGGTACCACTAGGTTTTGTTTGTTTGTTGTTGGTTTTTTTTTTCCTCTTTTTTGGGGTAGGGAGGGGCAAATAATGACTTATTTTAGGTATGTTGAAATTCGTTATGTCTTTATGCAGCATTATAATACGAAGCAAACCAGACGACGGATGCGTCTATCAATAATGATATGCTATTTTGTCCCAACATCATAATATAATAATAATTATATACCGCATGTCTAGATTCTAGGCCTCTGATTGGTCAAATTTGCGGGCATGAAATTCACTACGGACTGCCGGGCGGTATGGTGAATAATATTGGCCGGGCATAATGTTATTTCTTTGTACGCGGATACGCGGGCGCGCGGCCGGCACCATATCATACATGTAAACCGAATGAAATTTCGAAAGAGCGATCGATGAGAATTATGTTACGGAACCGTAGTTCATCAGTCTTTGAAATTAATTTCTGAGCTAACGAAGGATGCGGTATATAAAACAAATATTGACCGCTTCTTTTCGCGTCACGGTAGAAACGATGGCCCTCGGTGATCTCGCAACTGCTCGACTGTCGTCTCGGTGCATAGCGCAGTTGCGAGCTCACCGAGGGCCATAGTTTTTACCGTGCCCCTCAAAGCAGTCAACATTTGTATATTTTATATGTGCTTATATAGCGCCTAACGCCTAACACAAACTTCATCAGAAGTCTCTAAGCGCCCCTTACAATAATGCGGCATAATTACCCTGTCTTTAGCAAATCAGCTGTCACGCGTTCGGCGTTTCAAAGAATATACAAGTTCACATTTCCGAAAAGGAAGTTGCAGGATTTTATTCAACACAATGGTCCTTATTTTTTTAATGACATGAAAAATAATTTCACAATAGAATGTGTAATGTGAATAAAAATGACATGAGTTTACATAAAATGAAATTTGAATGAAATATCTACGGAGGGAATGGAGGGGAAATCCCCCTTTCAACCGCCCGTTGTTATGATATTCTCTCTCTCCCTCTCTCTCTCCTTCTCTCTTTCTCTTTCTTTCTCTCTCTCTCTCTCTCTCCCTTTTACAGACACACACAGACACACACACATACACACATACTTAAATGTTCTTCCCCTTTCTGATAACGAATAAGTTACTTCATACATGCGATTTATGAGGAATTCCAGGGGAATTTTATTCAACCTCCAGTGGAAAAAAAATCGCAAACCGCAGGATGTGTCACAGTATAGTTATTCATTTACTTCGCCATTAATCCAGGTGCAAATGAGTACCAGGCAATTGTTGAGGTTATAACAATTGCAGGGCCCTTAGGAATAACAGCATTGATGCTGATGAGGCTTCCCTAGGTAAACTCATTTATTTGTATTCGTGTATTATTATCGTTATTATTATTATTATCATAGTTGTTATTGTTATTATAATAATTATTATTATTATATTAGTATTATTGTCATCATCTATTATTATTATTATCATTATCATTATTATTATTAATCTTGTATTTATAAATCATAGTATATTATCTTTATTACGTGAACAAATTAAAATAAGTCTTGTACAACTTATCTGAAGTAAATATTTTATAGATTTTGTTATGAACCACATAAACAATCTTATTTACTAATTGATGTGTCTTCTGTTTAAATGAAACCCGTCATTTTTCCTTCAGGAGTGTAACGTGAGACAATGGATGAAGAGACTCAAGATAAAATCCATGAGGGATATCTCATCACAGGAGAGCAGAAGAATATCGATGGAGGAGCCACTGTTGATTTCAAGGTAAGAAAAAGGGCCCCAGACCCCCCCCCCCTGCCCTTGCTTAGCCCCTAGCTATAAGGTGTACTATGGAAATACCCCATTGCTGTTATGGATCTTTCTTCTTCTCTTTTTTGTTGAAATATTGCTGTCTTTCCTTGAATCAGTCTTATTAAGAGAGCAATGAAAATCAATTAAGCCTGATGCGAGTGATATAAGGCACCATTTCGATTGCGTTATCGCCACCTGTTCTCATAGGGCCTATACAGCTCAAGCAATATATTGCATGTACATCAAGCATTGCTGTACACTGCTCAATTTGCATTTACCCTTTGAACGATAGCACTGTCATGAGGAGCTTCAAAGCCTGATGTAGTTCTCCGTCAGCAAAATGACGCTTTTTGCGCTAAGGACCTTATTCTCGTTTCGAATAAGGCGCCATTTCGATTGCGTTATCAGCACCTGCTCTCAAAGGGCCTATACAGTTTAAGCAATATCTTGCATGTAAATCAATTAAAAGAAGGGATTGTACACTGTTCAATTTGCATTAACCCTTTGGAAGATAGTGCTGTCATGAGGCGCATCAAAGACTGACGTAGTTTTCCGTCAGCAAACTGTCGTTTCTTGCGTTTCAAATGAGGCGTCATTTGCAGACCTAGAACTACATCAGAGACTGACGCGGTATTTGACGCGCCTTGTGAGCGTGACATTGTGCAATACTGTCCTTTATTTACTAACGTATTCACTAATTGTTTGCACAGACTTGATCAGCGCAGGTCATAGCGCAGTCGAAATGACGCCTCGTGTGCAAGGAACAATACATAAAGGAGACAGGGTACATGACATTGACATGGACTCCTATGCATGACAAGATAAAGGGTGACGAAGAGTCAACATTCAGCTTAATTCAATAATATGTCTTTTGTTTGCTTGAATATATTATGTCTATACCAGCATGAGGTGCGTGTAATCTGGAAGGCCGAGCAAAGAATATTTCCTTTCAAGAAACATATTACCTTGGTCTGTATAGAAAAATAAAACTATAAAAAAGTAAGATAATAACACGCGGACAAATTCTCCGGACAACTTCCATCCAGACAATTATTTCAATATGATACTTCTTCCAAAATAATGACCACTATTCTAGATGAAAATTTTGTCCTAGGACCAATTGGACCGTTTATTAGGTCTTATGGGAAGGTGCGTGTGTGTCTGTACGTGTGGGTGTGTGCAGGCGCGTGTTGTGTGTGTGTAAGGTAATCTAGGGATCGGCTTTGTTGAAAATAACTTGTATGTGCTCATTTTGTAAGCAAAATATTGAAACATATTTACACTTGTTCTGGGAGTGTGTACATGTTCAAAGGTTATGGCAGAATGTAATAGCTAAGTTTGAGCTAATGGAATTAAGGTCTGTCGATTGGGTGGATATTCATTTAGGGTTGTCTGGTAATTCCCCACGAATAAATATATTTAATACAATTATTTTTGCAATGAAATTTTGGATATATAGATGCAGGGGAAATCCGTACTATTGTCTTTGGGTGATTTTCAAAAGAACTGTTAGAATTTAGCGAAGAAGAAAAGAATAATGCAGGGAGGGGAGGTAAATCAGCCTTACATCTACAGAAGTGGGAACAAGTGAAGTTTTCATAAACTTTTAACACTAGATTATTGTAGCCTCGTTTTAATTATTTATTCCTTTTTTTGTGCTTATTATTATTATTCTGGCGCTCCAATTTCGGGTATTCTGAGGAGGCTAGGAACAGTGTGTGGTATGTATGTGGAAGTGTGGTCGGGTGGTGGGCATGTGTGTGTGTGTGTGTGTCGTGTGTCGCATGGTCGGGGGCAGTAGTGAGTTTGGTTGGATGGGGTTATTAGTTTTATGTTACAACTGATTTCATTTTTTTTCTTCATCAATCGTGCAATTTATGTATTGAAAGTGTATTGAATTATGTCAAGATGAAAAACAACTGTATTTCTAAGACTGTTCTGTGTTGTTTTGGAATCAATAAAAAAAAAATATGGAAAAAGGGTAATCTAGTTTGTAAGTTGCTGTAAAGGTTTTTAATCTTGATGATGAATTATTAATATACGAACATAACCGTCCTTCTTGGAAATCATTCATCCCATCCAAGTAATAAACTTTCTTTAATGAATGCCCATTTGCACTGATGCCGATGAATTTTTACTATGAAATTAATATCAAGATGTTTATTCTTTTGTTTATAAAACTACCTAATCAGACAAAAAGGGTTTATTTAAAATATGACAATGTTGATAACAAATTTTAAAAATCCAAATCCAAACGCACAAACTGGAAACGGATACATGAAGTTCTCTGTTTCTATTTTATGACAAAAGTAAATACGAAACCGTAAGCGAACAATGATGTAGGACAATGCTGCAATATTGTCACTACACACTACTATAAGTATTTATAGTATACAACAGTATTTAAATATTTAAAAATCCATTGAGCTTTATTACGATAACTTAAACCTTGATCTATAGCGTTGAATGTTCCGTGTATTCCAGCATGATAAATTTAACTCCGATTTTATCCATTACCTGTAACAAAACAGTGAACTATTTGGCTCATCTGTTATACAGTGTGGTTCATATTAATAATTCAATTCAATTCAATGTATTTATTTGTCCAATGTCATTCAACATGGATATTTGGTTTGCTCACATGTAAAATAAAGGCTCAGACAAGGCAAAGGCTTACAAAGATCAGAAATATGATACAAAACATCGATACATTTTGGTGACGACAAAATAATAGTCATACATAACATTGATTCTCGTTTGGTTATGGCTTCTTTAGTTTCCTTAAGTAACGTAATTTTAATGTCTTTATGCATATTTATTAAACAAAATTATTTACCACTATACACATAGAAAATTAAGCATTTAAACTGAATTGAAGGCCATGTATGATTATATATGTAAATTCGTTTGTTAATATAATTTGATGTCATTTCATTGTATCTTCAGTTATATTTATGTGTTCTAGAGGCTTATTACCATCTCCAATTACATCGAAATTTGTGTTAAATTGTAACATACATAATTATAGTACGCGTAATGCTGTAGAATACCATCTGCCAAAAGTCAGAACTAATATTTCAAAGAATACTATTTTTACAAAGGTCCTCATCTATGGAGCACTATTCCAAACCATCTAAAGAATCAACCTTCCGTAAATAGTTTTAAAAGTTCCTTTTAATTGTTTTTATTTAATTTGTACTCAGCAACTTGAATATCATATTTGATTTACGACGTATATATTTGTATACATTTTTTTCTGTAATATGTTTTACTTTTTCCTTTTTTCTTCTTAATGTGCTGCTAAATATATACTTTCTTTAGGGGTCAACGTTCAACAAGGCTAAATGCTCTTTTTTGTTGACCCCTCATTCGACATAAATTTGCTTTCTGAACTTATTTCCTGTTCATTTTATTGTTTTTTCTTATTATCTGTAATGTTACCCTTCTACATGTACATATGTATTTTAAATTTCAATTTGTTCATACTCTGTATGTATTGTATTATGTTTTTTATGAAGAATGGAATAAATACTATACTATACTATAGTATTTTTATAATTAGTCCGAGCTTCTCAAAGTAATGCAATCGATAGGTACAATATGCACAAAAATAATCACTTATTCTACTGCAATGTATTTGCAATGCCACTATTGATGTTTTATTATTGTTATTATTATTGTCTAAATAATTGAACAAAAATTGGCAGCCATTACTAATTTCGAATAGAAATGATACTCATACAAGTGCATTCCCCTTTTTATGACATTACATCAAAACAAATACTGAAATAATAATAATAATAATAATAATAATATTCCGCTTTTATATAGCGCTTCATACAATGTCTCTAAGCGCTTTACAGATATACTCTTACCCCGGTCATTGGATTCAGTGCTTTCCCGCACACACTTAGACCTCTCCATGGGGTAATGTCAAATAAAACTGAACTACAGAGGGAAGTAGGTTTATGACGAACTAGCCGATTTATTGACCACATGAACAATAGTTGAACCAAAGGAATTGTGTGAGTCATAGATCAAAAAATATTTGAATATGACACAATTAGTGATTATAAAAAGAGAAGTAAATAATCGATGTACGAGTGATCTACAGTAAGAAAACCAGATATAGAACATTTGTCATTTCACCGGTTGAAAGTATTGTGACATGGCTTGTATATTAATATTACAGTTTATGGGTTAATATTTGTACTCCTTATGTAATTACACAATTTGGCAATTATTTACGTATGATGTTTGAGATCTAAGATATAAAGTAGCCCTTCCACCAACATCCCTCGAAATCACTTCATGTATGCCTGATGACACCAGGCACATTTCAGGTCCCTGCTATACGCCGTAGAGGTTCAAAATTGCTCACTAAACCGCTACAATAAAACAAATATTATCCTCTCTTTGAATAAATTAGGTTTATCCTTTTTTCACCCAAATTTGTTACGTCGCGCATGTTTCTTTAGATTAAAACATTCATTGATGATCAATGTACGATGACGATGACGACGATGACGATGATGTTGATGATGAAGATAATAATGATGATGTACAATCCTTTAAAGCCATTTTAGTATCCCTAGCTATACACTGTAGCTAATACAATTGGAATATATATTTTTTTAACCCTTTTTATGATATGATTGTGATAATATGATTCATTCTTGATAGATAACATCCATATTATCATAACTTTACATATCAATCTCTATGACTCTTTAGATTAAATAACACAGTTCTGGGAAGAAATAAACTTTATTAATCAATAATAAATAATTTGTCAAAATCATTGATAAAAAGAAGTGAGAAAATGCATTCCAGCTTCATGGGTAACAGTATATCCACCTTTTAATCGATAACTGATAATCATATTGTAGGAATCAACTCTAGATGTTTAAAGTTAAACATTCGATACAATTCAAAACAAATTAAATTATGTGGATTCAAGGATTTAGTTATCACATAGATTTTCTGTTTAATATTACTGACTTCAATCATATATTAGTAATGTATGTAGAACGTACGGAATTCTCTTCCCATTGATACATGTACTGCTCTTTCACTGTACTCTTTCAAAAAATCGGCCAAAGCTTTTTTCTTTCAAAGGGGCAATACGCAGCAAACTCAATTAAATAGACTTTATTATTTTTTTTTACAAAGAAGTCTCTCCGTATTATCTACAATTCTGCATTTCTCTCACACACAGACCCGTTATTTGTTACTAGCAGACTATTAAAATGACCTGTATCTATTTCACTTAGGACAATTTATGTAAAACTACATGTACAGTAGAAACACCCTTTCATATATATTTGATGCCATGTTCCCCCTAAATCGGTCATTTCATGATTATCCAACTAGACGGTCTAACGAATTTCACCTACCTCTCTTTAGAACGTTATTAGCAAAGAAATCATTTATGTATGATGGTCCTAGATTTTGGAATTGTTTAAGTGAAGATATTAAAAATAGTCCATCCCTAAATTCTTTCAAGAAAAAACTTTTAAAAATTTGCTCAAATCTTATAGTAATATACAATAATAATCCGATAACATCTGGTTATCATCTTAAATTTTCATTTAGGTCTTCATCATCTGCTCGATTAATCGAATATTTATTTGTTCTTTTGATCTTACCTTCCCTGAATCACCAATATAACTACCTCTTCTTCGGTCATGATTTGTCCTTCTTCCTTTCCCCCTTTTTCTTCTTCTTTTATATGTTTTCCTTGTCCTTGTCGTTTCGCGGTTGTCGTTCTGTAATATTGTTTTGTGTTTTCCAGGTCCTCGTAGGCACAATTTGAAACAATTTTTATTTCCTTCTTTCTGGGGGATCCACAAACTAAAATAAAGAATTTCTTGTAATAATGTTATTATATTTAACAGTGTATTTGTATACCTATCAAGATTTACTTTCTGCAATAATATATGGAAGGCATTCGTTTATCTTTCTGTTGGAAATGAAATAAATACGAATTAAATTGAATTGAAAAAGTACATGTAAGTTTTATAAATGTTATGCTTCCTGGGAGAAATTTCAATTATTTAAACATATGTGTGGCTTACACCCAGTAAATAAGATCATTTACTGGGTGTAAAGCATTACATTTATAAAAGTTATTGTCCTATGGCGGACTAATGAATATTTATAAGTCAGAATGAATCAAGAGAGCTTGGGTATTTGTTTCTAGTTCATCGTGACTGTGCCATGGACCAGTGATGGCCTGGTGGTAGAGTCGCTGCCCGTCAAGCAGTAGATGCAGGTTCAAGTCCCGCTGGTTCCAAGATTTTTTCTGACTTGTAAATAAGATCGATCAATCGATCTTATTTACTGGGTGTAAGCCACAAATATGTTTAAATGTTTAAATACATGTAAGTTGCATAACAGATATTCCAATTCTATGTTACCGTAATGAATATGTATTATCATGTAAACCAGTTATTGTTCTCATGTCATAATTATTCACTTGGTAATACCCGAGGCAGTTAAGTGACCTACACAATCCTTTTCTTACAACGCAACAAAAACCCTCATGTAGTAAGACTGATTTACTCAGTAGTTAAATAACATTTGCCTTTTTTTGTATATCTCATCATTTAAATAGAAGTAGCCGCATACCAATCGTTTTTCTATCTATCCCTCTCTATCTCCCTCTTTCTGTTTCCTGAAGCAAGTCACTTTTTGTCATTTTGCTATTGAACTCCTGGTTTTTTTTGGTGCCTGCTTATATTATCATATTTTGCTGTCACTATAATCATAAATTAAAGAGCTGCTGTACTTCAAGCGTACGCTTATGCTGTAACTCTTCTGCATTTGCTATTTCAATCGTTCCCAACATTTTGTTGCATTCTTTTTTGTATTCATTGTGAATATTACAACTATGTACAAAATTTTCTTATTGTTACTGACTATAATTATGTGGAAAATGCAGAAATCAATATATCAAATCAAATCAATTACAATAACAAGAATGGATATTTATAAAGCTCACATTATGCACCACAAAAGGTGCTCAATGCTCTCCAATATCACCCCAGCTCTGCTAGGCTACCTACTTAAGTGCTCACAGCCTTCAAAGAGTTCCTTCATACCGGTACCAATTTAACACCTCGGTGGAGAGCGGTAAATGTAGATTAATGTTTTGCCAAATGAAAAAGTGCTACGGCGGGACTCGAATATCGAACCATGTGATCCACAGTCCGAAGACATATCCACTAGACACATCTCCTTTATTTATAACACGAGCATAACCGATATCAGAAGAATATTTATTATCAAACGGTCCTTAATCATTATCTTTGTTACTTTGTAACTGGATTTAAAACCATTTAGTTAGGTTTCTTCATCTCCTTTCCCTGGGAGTGTTCCTACATCACAACAATCAAAATCCTCGCATGCAGGACAGTGGCAAATTGGCAATCAAAGGCTTTCTTCAATCATGCCAGGTTATTTCTCACTGTCTCTTTGTTATAAACGGCAGACGTAAATGAATGTCACTTTTGTAGCCTTCACCGTAATACATGAAATATAATGTAAAGAAATATTGTGCTTTTATTTTATGAGATCCTATCCTAACCTGCATTCAAATTTTGTCTCACACCCCATCTCTACAATGCATCCATTTAAAGTGGCTTCACCTGGACGAAGTTCACACTATATGACTTTTTTTTTTCCTTTGATTTATAACTATCAAAATAGAAACGGAACAAGGTCTACTTCGTTCTCTGGAAGCGTGGAAAACATCTTTACAATCTAGAAGGTTTTGCAAACGAAACGACGTTCAAAGGGAAGAGAAAAAGCTCTCTCACTAACTTTGGAGGTAGAAAGAAATCAATCAGTTCTGGTAGCATCCCATCTTACATTCTGACGTCAAAGGTCAACGTTCATTGTATGGACATGAATATGGGTCGAAAGACTAATCACGTGATCATTCTCATACACGGCAGGATCCCCCATTACTTCAAAACACTGAAAGAGTAAGTGTGATATTTAGCAATTGTATTCAGCTACAGTAAAATATTTGGAATGGCAATGTAATTTTCTGCCTAGGCGCCTTCTAATGATTTTATTAAACACTGCACAAACTAAATAAAATTGATTATGATTTAATCAGAAAAAGCTATACAGAAAAATCCTGACAATCAAACAATTTTGATTTTTTTTTTGTAGGAGGATATATTTTGACGATAGTATGATTTGGTCTTCTGTATGCCTTCACCCAAATATTACTCTTAGGTTCCTCTCGCTTTTCGTGTGATTTTTTAAATATTTTGTTGTGTAATATCAGGTATGTTATCCGTTCCCTTTGAAAAACCTTTTAAATAAGATATGAGTTTTGAAGGGCAGGATATTGGTACTTGATAGATCATCCTCCAAAATACCCCTCGCTGAATTTTAGCTGGAGGTGGTGGTGGTGGTGTTGGTGGTGGTGGACTTAAAGGGGGGAGGGTCCAATGAGAAGGGCTTCCTTAAATTTAGTTGTATCCCTGTTTTCTTTCAGATACTAGTCTAAACTCTTTTTCTGATATCACAATGCTCCAGTTTTCTACAAGGCTTGAACTCGCATGATTGAATGTTATTCTAGAATTTCTTATTTTGATTCCTCGATAGGCAAGACACCAAACCTTGGTATGAAGCTCTTTCTTGTGTATCTATTGACATGGAGACAAGGAATACAGACATAAGACCTTCAGAAGATGTGGTTCTTCGTAAGCGTCCTGTGAGTCAACTACAGTGTTTCCTTTTATGAAGATGATGATGATGATGATGATGATAATAATAATAATAATAATAATAATAATAATAAGAATAATAATAATAATGATGATAGCAACAATAATAAAAAATAAAGATAGCAATCATAATAATAAACATAATTATAAAAGATAATAGTAATAATATTAATGATGATAATAACAATAATAATAATAATAAAAATGATATTTTATTTGAATCAGGTATAATTATATATTACATGTACCTTGGCTAAAGCCTGCACTGTCGTAATCACGGCGATAGGGCAGTTCCATAATGTTACCCTTCCAATACCCATACGATATAGCTGGGTAGAATGTGGAATATGTTTTGAGTGCTTCCTGATATATTTTTTTTGTGGGCGTATTCCGAAAATTGAGGGCGATTTTTCTTGGATTTTTTTTATTCCGTCGGGATAACGTTTGCAAATTGTAACCGGTTGTCCCATATAAAATTGTTCAACATATATCGTCGGTAATACCAGGAGAGAAAAGATTCAAAACCTCTCTAACTGAAAAGACTTTTGTAATCCCTATTCAATTTCAGAATCACAATAGCACGGTGAGTAGGGACAGCGGTCGAGGTTCGTATGCATCCTCCGTGCGATCGTCGCAAGATTCGTCAGGTAGTCGTATTAGTGACTTCATCATTAGCTGTCCTCCATCACCATCGTTCATCCCGTCTAACATCATGTTCGAGACGGATGAAACAGAGGACAACGGGGAAGACGATGATGAGGATCATTTCACACCATTATCATCAGCGCAGAAAGCACGACGAAGACACACAAACTCGATTATCTTCAGGAGGGTAGAAAGAAGAGGTAGGTTCTACTCAATAAGTATTACATATAAATTTAAATAACCTCTCGACTTTTACACATGCATAATATTTTGTTTGACTAAATTTTAAAATAATGACGTGACGGTAGCAAAAATTGTTAACGTGCGAACGCATAAAAGGATTGTCAGAAACTATATCATGCAACCTTTTATAACACACAAATGAAAATCGTCCTAATTATATCGATCGTATTCCGATAATAATTGCCATGAAAATGACTGAAGATTATGTGAAAACTTCGAATACTTTGGATGTTCAGGAAATTCGACTTTTAAAGGCAATGCAAAGTTTTGGGAAATTTTGGAATTGGATGGATAGTAATTCTTTAAATTTTTGATATATTTGGATGCCCCTGTGCATGTATTTAAGCACTAACAAATTTAGCCCCTAAAACACTTCTGCTTTCGAGCAAATTGAATAATCAAAATTTACCGGTGCTCCCGGTAAATATCAAATATTTCAAATAGCGCGTAAGGCCATTCCATGGTAGCTGCGACCATGAACATCTCAGAATATGCAGTTCTGGTATATAATTTCCAAACGCGAATAGCAAATAGGTCGATTATAGTCAAGAAACATTGTTTTAAATCTAAAGTAAAATCAGTCTTGAGAGGGCGCTATACAACATAAAGAGCTTAATATTTACAATTTCATCACTTTAAACTCGATTTCGACCGCGACAACGATCATTGAATATTGTGAAATCTCATATGCTTCCAATATGTTCATTTGAACCAAATTCATGACCCCGTACCAAAACTTTGTAATACCTTTAATATCTCCGGACTCAAGGACATATTTGCAAGCCTAACTATTATTATGTTGGTGTCGTATCCAATTATTTCAATGAAAATATTATTTTTAAAAAGTACTTGATATTAAATTCAAACTTTACAAATGACACTTGCTGATAAAGAAGCATTAATACAATCTAATGACAATAAGAACGGAAATAAAATTAGTGAATATTTTTTTGTCTCTGCTCTCCTATAGACTCGTCTGGTGAATGTAAAATGAAGTATGACTTCATTGAGGGAGTCCTTTGGTCAATAATCCTGTGAATCCAACAATCACTATTAGCGATGACGATTGCGTTGCTCCTCCCAGCTTACCACCAAAAGTAGTGGTCGTCGAGTTTCTGAACGGAGTAAGAATTCAACGTGGCTTAATTTATATCTCTTTCCCCCCTCTCTCTCTCTCTCTCTCTCTCTCTTTCACACACACACACACACTTTCTCTCTCTCTCTTTCTCTTCTTAGATGACTTTGATATTACATATATATTTAAATAACCAAATACTGTGGACTTGCCCCAATCACGCTTTTTATTACTGTTTTACTCAGACAAAAATGCAAATTAATGATTTTTTTTTAATATACTACCCATAAAAACAAATGCTAGTCAATAAAATTACAGTAAGCAGTATTAATATGGCAATTATCATTTCTAACTTCACGTTCTATATCTACTAGTACGGGACTCATATTTTCAACGTCAGGAGCAGAGCCATTCTCCCAAGCTAGACCGGCAAAGAACCGTGGATGGGTCACCCCCTCCCCTACCAGCCAGACCACCTTCAAGCTATGGCGGAATTGATGGTCCTAGGAGGTCTGTTCCAAGCTCACTTAATCATGAACATCTTTACGAAAAATGCCGTATGGTAAAAGAAAACATCAGGTCAGTTTATATACTGTATAAACATAGATTTTACATTTATTTCTATATATCTATTTCCCTCTCTTCCATTCCTTTTGTCGAGATCATTTTAAAATAATCTAATAATTATCTAGATTTCAACAGCCTGATTTATATTCGATTTGCTTTATTTTTTTAATATATCGTTTTGTATTGTATACTCAGACCTAACCAACACCAACACTCAAAACCATCTCAGGAACGGTTCTGGAAGAATAAGGAAGGGGGAAGGGGGTGCTTGCATTAACCTATTCACCTATTTCTTGTAAATGATCAAGGGTGATTCTTGAATGATCAGTTATTTCATGGGGATACCAATTAATGTGTATTTTACCTGTTTATATGCTTGTGTATTTATCTATTTTGTTTTTGATGCTGTTATTTGTTTTATTATTACCAAACAGGGCCTCATGGAAGACCACCAAATTGGTGATATGTGCCACCCTGTATAAATATCAGAAATAAATAAATAATGTAATTAATTAAAATGTATATTCAAAAAATATCTAGAAGCGCTACTTTACTACCTCTTCGCTTAATATGATTCCTTCCGGCCCGTTTTTATGTACCATAATGCTTTTGATTTATTAAAACAAAAACAGTTTCATTATGCCTGAACAAACTGTTTTCGCCTTTAATTATGTCGCATCATATTTTACCCAACTCCCCAAATAGCTAATAAGTATTTATGATTATTGTTTCATTATCATTAGTAGTATCTATAGTATTATTATTTCATGTTTATGTTCTTCTCTTATTGCTTGTGTACCTATGATGCTCAGGGTTGTACATGTTGTATATTTTTACCCTGTAAAACATTTCTTTAAAAAAAGCCGCAATGAATTACTTTATTAATAAACCATTCCAGTATCATGTTCATTATCAATTATGTTCTTTCTTTATACAATTTGAATATTTTGTAAGATGTGGAAAAAATGAACATCAAACCTATTATGAATGAATTGAAGATATACAAATTCGATCAGTTGACGTACATTTGAAATAAATATCATAATATTTGTTCGCGTTGTTGTACAGCCACAGCAAATTTTCTTTATATCATTTTTGATATATATCTATGTGAATATGGCCCTTAATCACGTCACATTATTTAGATTTCAACAGCCTGATTTATATTCGATTTGCTTTATTTATATGTTAATTATTTACTGGAGAGCTTTCAAAGCTTAAGATTTCAGCTTGCTGTGATAGTGACTAAACAAACCTAACGTGACCTCTCGCTTTTTATACACAGGTACTTGATGTGGGAGCAGGCAAAGAAAATGGATGGCGTCGTGGTTGAATTCTCTAAAGCTGAGTTACTGGATTCACTAGTCTTAATCACCATCAATAATGAAGTTTGGTATGTTTTTCATATTGAAACCTTTTGTTTGAATTTGGTATTTTGTATTCGCTATTTGCTATCTCAAATATCTGACGAAAAAAAGATATTCTAAGGTCGAAATAAGTTAAGTGTTTGATTAACCACTTACACTGTTTAAAATGGCGTACACATTTTGTAAGTATCCTGGTATCCTTATCTTTACATTATTATAGGCTAGGAACTATTTTCTTACATTAGACGCTTATTTCTTCTTCTTTTTCTTACACGTTGTACTTCCCGTCAAAATTTCATTTTGTTAGGAATATAATTATTACTTTGTTAGCTTTCCGTATCGTTATATAAAAATGTTACATTTAGGATCAAATAACAGAACATAGTTTTAAAACCTTCCGTCATGATTTCCTAAAAGCCGCATGTATAATTGTATTTCGAGGTTTTTGAAATGAAGATGAATGCAGATTGAGGACAGGGAAGTAGTTTGATGTTATTTGTAGCATGACAAAGTGTTTGAATTGACATGATTGATGTATTGGTACAATAACAAAATTTCATCCACATTTTGGTCTTTTTTCTGTCTATTGGAATTCAAGGATCATTGCCTTCGAAGCCCTGAAAAAAATAAAGTAATCATGGTTATAGACAATGCAACGAATTCTTCGAAAACTGTCAGATTGAAACTGAAAAAAGAATAAATTGAAACCAATTAAGGCATACAGATGTTAAATATTTTAGACAAAAGTCCAAACGTTTTATGACACATTACTTTAAATGTGTGATGTTTTGTCAAAAGACCATGTGATATATAATAATATTCATGTTGGACATGTTGGAGAATAACGAAAGAAGATAATTATATTGAACTTCTATCATTATAGAATATAGCTATATCATTTGAGGCTATCAGAACTTACCCATTCCAGGTACCCTTTCAACTATAGCAGGCTTAAATAATAGCAAATCTGGACTATGCAACGACAGTAAAGACAGTAAGGATTCAAAGTTATCATCAATCCGGTGAGGTGTCCGTCTCCTAGTCATGTTCAGCTTTAAGCTGTAAATCTTGTAATATAATAATGTTGTTCACACCAAACGCAAATGGTTATAAGAGTTGTATTCTTCCCCCTGATTAATCTGAGCAATAAAGAAAAAGCATTTAAGCCTAAGCTAACCTATTCATGATTCTTTTGTTTTTAAGGGTTGCTGGCTGGAAGAAAGACCTGAACCGTCAGTTGTATGGTAAGCTACATGTGGGTGATAAACTGCATCAAATTAATACCCAAGTAGTGACATCAGCAGAACTAGCCCTGGAATTTATCCGAACAACAGCTATCGATAAGGTAATAATTCTGGTTTGAAAATGATATTTCCTTTATATAAACAGATACATATAGCTGAAGATTATCCATTTCTCTATCAAATAAACAGTTTCTTAAAAAAAATTTATGTAATGCCCACACATTATAGCCAGGTGCAATTATAGCAGAATAATTGGGTGGGGGCTTTGATTGGGACGGCTGTGAGAGTTTTTTGGGGGAGCTTGTGAGTTCTTGCATTAATTTTTTCCATGTAACCTCGCATAAATTTATTTTAAATGAAGCAACTTCTTTATTTAAAGGGGCGGGGCTTGAAGAAAGTTAGGTCCCCCCACTTTCCCCTTAGAACCGTTACTAATTATGCTTTCCGGAATGATAACTGTACACGTTGGATTCAACATCACACTTCAAATTTCAGCCAGGATCAATCTCAGTGTTGCATGTATTTTTATACGTAGAATAATATTGGAATTACAGGAAAGTTTGTTTGTTTTCTCTATCCTACAGATAAACGTCACACTGCATCGATTACCACATGCTAACCTACTGAACCTTAACAGATCGGATCCTACTATACAGTGGGGTGTACATCTCAAGTCTCACATCGAGGTAGACACAACATTTCCCCCCCTTTTTTGTGGTTTGTTTGGGGGGCGGGTTTATCTACCAAGGATGACCACATTATTATTAATAATACTGCTTTTCGAGGGGGCCCTGCAATCATTATTACCACAGCACTGACAGGGGTCGAGAGGTACAAATGTGGGAAAAACATCTTGTCCAAAGGTGTAAGCACTGAGCAAGGTTCGAACTGTAGACCTCTTATTTGACAATATTTGAGAGTCAAGTGCCTTCAACAATATACCACAGTGCCCCTACTGTGATGTATATTAATGTTCTTGTTCTGTATTTGTTTTGGTGGTTATTAATCCATTGACATCTCTTTTTATCCATGTGGATGAAGCCTTTGTGAATACCCATCAATCTATCAAACAAAACATTATAAATGTTTAAAGAGTTTGCTATAAAACTGAATCTTGTTGTCTTTTATTGAAAAATAAGGAATTTTAATTTGTAAATTAAAGCAATATCAATAAGAAATACAACGAGTCATATTTTTGCTAATTTTGGTTAAATGAAAGTGTTCAGGTCTACATAAACGATATTGCAAGCTAAGTAGGGTCATGAGGAGAAACACAATTTCGAGTTGTTTATATCAGCTTCTGAATTCGAGGGGCCATGTTTTTAGAATACTAACGTCACATTGTGATTTAATGTATGAGTTTTGCTCGTTCCTTGTTTAAACGATAAGAGCTGTAAAATGAATACAAAATTTGTCTTATTCAATCGTGGTCTCTGGCAGATAAAATCGGTGACGGATGGTCCTGCTGCAACAGAGGGACTTACACCAAAAGCTAAGGCTTTCTTCTCAGGAAAACCTTGTGACTGGGTCATCACCGAGATCAATCACCAACGCGTTCCTCTCGTCAAGAGTGGAAAAATCAGGTAACCCGCTCTCACCGTTACGCACTATCTATATACCTTTTAATACATTTCCTATCAAATAACTTACATGAAATAACATAATATTCATCAATATAACTCACCGTAAAACTGTAAACAAACATACCATAGTGATTGATAAATGATATAAATTATGACCACATCGTTTTCGTTTACACCATACCTTAATAATAAGCATACAATGCAGCAAACACATATAGTGGGCATTATCTCTTTTAAACTCAAACAGTTAGCTTTATTTACTAGTTAATGAGATTTAAATGACCGGGTTCTAATTATACTCAATCCAAAATGTCGGCATCGAGTCCAAATATATCATCCCTTTTCTAATTTGACTGACTCTACAACAAATTATAAAATAAAAACAGATCATTTATAATGAACCATCGATCTAGTCCACTCTCCTGAGGCTCACACAGCTGAATTTCAATTAGTTCTTATTTTGTGTTAAAGCAGGTCCCTCACAATCTGCACCTTGCCGCCTTTGCTATAGTTGCCATCTTCAATGATGTATTTACAAAACTGTATACTATCATAAAGTTTAAACATTTAAAAATGTAATAAATCCGATCAATGAACATAATTTCATATTCGATTGTCATGAGAAGCATTCATTTACATTATTAAAGTTTGGAAATATACTGATTGTAGTACTGTTTATTAAACTTTTCAGGAACTAAACTTGCATGATTACCGAAGGGAATAAACATAGCATTATAGTAGGACCTACATTCTTTAAATATGGGTTTCCCCTTCCTTTTTCTAGTATTGTTTTTTTTTTTATTGCTCAGCTTCCCAGTTGAAACCGTTCTAACGAACTTCAAAAAAAGGAACAAATAATATTTATTAGAAAGCTAGAGTGTACACAATAAAATAGAACAAGTGAAACACACATCTCTTTAGCAAATTTTTTAGTTCAATCAACTGTGGATTATCTGAAGTTGAATTACTGTTTCCCTTCATGCTAACTTAACCTATTGTTCCGCTTTGATCGAAGGTTTTCATATTATACAACTCACTCCCGGATCCTAATCAAATGATTGGTCATGCGCGGTCACGTGTGATTCATTTACTGAGCCTATTGCACGCTTTTTCATGAAAAAGCGTGCAATATTTTCCAGTACTATCCAACGATTTTTCAGTGCCGCGCAGTAGTGCGCGTAGAGGTTAGAGCGCTTAATACCGCGCGTACACATGGGCCAATTCTTGCGCAGCACTATGCGTAAATGGGTATAGATAGGGTGCGCTTGCTATATCTATACTTATGTGTGCGCACTAAATTGAGACTTATTCAAACTTGAGATTTATTTGTCAGCCATAAACTGTCACGAAACAATCTTGAATTAATTATTTTTACATCAAATAACAAGGATCTAGGAGTTTCGTTGTATAAAACAAATGATGCATGTTTTCATTCGTTCATTATACGATCTATCCGCTCTCGTTGATGCTGTGTATCTATCGCACGAAGCCGTTAGGCTGAGTGCGATAGAAACACACATCCTCAACTCGAGTGCGGATAGATTGTATAATGAACTCATGAGCATGCATCATTTGTATACTATTTGATCTTTTGATTTGTGTACATGATAATCATTACTAGGACTATTGTTCATGAAATGTATTTTGTTTTCTCGTTTTTGTTGACAAATGTGTAGGATTTGGTGAAAGTTGAACTCGAAGCGGACCATTCAGAAGTCCCACTGGTAGTACAACCTCATGACTTCGTCAAGAAACTTGCTCAAGCCGTTGAGAAGACAAAAGGCTCTAAGTTCTACTGAAAGTTGTCACCTCG
>CP137677.1:32443521-32499973 GCA_037976565.1 Mesocentrotus franciscanus
AAAATTGTTCAACATATATCGTCAGTAATACCAGGAGAGAAAAGATTCAAAACCTCTCTAACTGAAAAGACTTTTGTAATCCCTATTCAATTTCAGAATCACAATAGCACGGTGAGTAGGGACAGCGGTCGAGGTTCGTATGCATCCTCCGTGCGATCGTCGCAAGATTCGTCAGGTAGTCGTATTAGTGACTTCATCATTAGCTGTCCTCCATCACCATCGTTCATCCCGTCTAACATCATGTTCGAGACGGATGAAACAGAGGACAACGGGGAAGACGATGATGAGGATCATTTCACACCATTATCATCAGCGCAGAAAGCACGACGAAGACACACAAACTCGATTATCTTCAGGAGGGTAGAAAGAAGAGGTAGGTTCTACTCAATAAGTATTACATATAAATTTAAATAACCTCTCGACTTTTACACATGCATAATATTTTGTTTGACTAAATTTTAAAATAATGACGTGACGGTAGCAAAAAATTGTTAACGTGCGAACGCATAAAAGGATTGTCAGAAACTATATCATGCAACCTTTTATAACACACAAATGAAAATCGTCCTAATTATATCGATCGTATTCCGATAATAATTGCCATGAAAATGACTGAAGATTATGTGAAAACTTCGAATACTTTGGATGTTCAGGAAATTCGACTTTTAAAGGCAATGCAAAGTTTTGGGAAATTTTGGAATGGATGGATAGTAATTCTTTAAATTTTTGATATATTTGGATGCCCCTGTGCATGTATTTAAGCACTAACAAATTTAGCCCCTAAAACACTTCTGCTTTCGAGCAAATTGAATAATCAAAATTTACCGGTGCTCCCGGTAAATATCAAATATTTCAAATAGCGCGTAAGGCCATTCCATGGTAGCTGCGACCATGAACATCTCAGAATATGCAGTTCTGGTATATAATTTCCAAACGCGAATAGCAAATAGGTCGATTATAGTCAGAAACATTGTTTTAAATCTAAAGTAAAATCAGTCTTGAGAGGGCGCTATACAACATAAAGAGCTTAATATTTACAATTTCATCACTTTAAACTCGATTTCGACCGCGACAACGATCATTGAATATTGTGAAATCTCATATGCTTCAATATGTTCATTTGAACCAAATTCATGACCCCGTACCAAAACTTTGTAATACCTTTAATATCTCGGACTCAAGGACATATTTGCAAGCCTAACTATTATTATGTTGGTGTCGTATCCAATTATTTCAATGAAAATATTATTTTTAAAAAGTACTTGATATTAAATTCAAACTTTACAAATGACACTTGCTGATAAAGAAGCATTAATACAATCTAATGACAATAAGAACGGAAATAAAATTAGTGAATATTTTTTTGTCTGCTCTCCTATAGACTCGTCTGGTGAATGTAAAATGAAGTATGACTTCATTGGAGTCCTTTGGTCAATAATCCTGTGAATCCAACAATCACTATTAGCGATGACGATTGCGTTGCTCCTCCCAGCTTACCACCAAAAAGTAGTGGTCGTCGAGTTTCTGAACGGAGTAAGAATTCAACGTGGCTTAATTTATATCTCTTTCCCCCCTCTCTCTCTCTCTCTCTCTCTCTCTTTCACACACACACACACACTTTCTCTCTCTCTCTCTTTCTCTTCTTAGATGACTTTGATATTACATATATATTTAAATAACCAAATACTGTGGACTTGCCCCAATCACGCTTTTTATTACTGTTTTACTCAGACAAAAATGCAAATTAATGATTTTTTTTTAATATACTACCCATAAAAACAAATGCTAGTCAATAAAATTACAGTAAGCAGTATTAATATGGCAATTATCATTTCTAACTTCACGTTCTATATCTACTAGTACGGGACTCATATTTTCAACGTCAGGAGCAGAGCCATTCTCCCAAGCTAGACCGGCAAAGAACCGTGGATGGGTCACCCCCTCCCCTACCAGCCAGACCACCTTCAAGCTATGGCGGAATTGATGGTCCTAGGAGGTCTGTTCCAAGCTCACTTAATCATGAACATCTTTACGAAAAATGCCGTATGGTAAAAGAAAACATCAGGTCAGTTTATATACTGTATAAACATAGATTTTACATTTATTTCTATATATCTATTTCCTCTCTTCCATTCCTTTTGTCGAGATCATTTTAAAATAATCTAATAATTATCTAGATTTCAACAGCCTGATTTATATTCGATTTGCTTTATTTTTTAATATATCGTTTTGTATTGTATACTCAGACCTAACCAACACCAACACTCAAAACCATCTCAGGAACGGTTCTGGAAGAATAAGGAAGGGGAAGGGTGCTTGCATTAACCTATTCACCTATTTCTTGTAAATGATCAAGGGTGATTCTTGAATGATCAGTTATTTCATGGGGATACCAATTAATGTGTATTTTACCTGTTTATATGCTTGTGTATTTATCTATTTTGTTTTTGATGCTGTTATTTGTTTTATTATTACCAAACAGGGCCTCATGGAAGACCACCAAATTGGTGATATGTGCCACCCTGTATAAATATCAGAAATAAATAAATAATGTAATTAATTAAAATGTATATTCAAAAAATATCTAGAAGCGCTACTTTACTACCTCTTCGCTTAATATGATTCCTTCCGGCCCGTTTTATGTACCATAATGCTTTTGATTTATTAAAACAAAAACAGTTTCATTATGCCTGAACAAACTGTTTTCGCCTTTAATTATGTCGCATCATATTTTACCCAACTCCCAAATAGCTAATAAGTATTTATGATTATTGTTTCATTATCATTAGTAGTATCTATAGTATTATTATTTCATGTTTATGTTCTTCTCTTATTGCTTGTGTACCTATGATGCTCAGGGTTGTACATGTTGTATATTTTTACCCTGTAAAACATTTCTTTAAAAAAAGCCGCAATGAATTACTTTATTAATAAACCATTCCAGTATCATGTTCATTATCAATTATGTTCTTTCTTTATACAATTTGAATATTTTGTAAGATGTGGAAAAAAATGAACATCAAACCTATTATGAATGAATTGAAGATATACAAATTCGATCAGTTGACGTACATTTGAAATAAATATCATAATATTTGTTCGCGTTGTTGTACAGCCACAGCAAATTTTCTTTATATCATTTTTGATATATATCTATGTGAATATGGCCCTTAATCACGTCACATTATTTAGATTTCAACAGCCTGATTTATATTCGATTTGCTTTATTTATATGTTAATTATTTACTGGAGAGCTTTCAAAGCTTAAGATTTCAGCTTGCTGTGATAGTGACTAAACAAACCTAACGTGACCTCTCGCTTTTTATACACAGGTACTTGATGTGGGAGCAGGCAAAGAAAATGGATGGCGTCGTGGTTGAATTCTCTAAAGCTGAGTTACTGGATTCACTAGTCTTAATCACCATCAATAATGAAGTTTGGTATGTTTTCATATTGAAACCTTTTGTTTGAATTTGGTATTTTGTATTCGCTATTTGCTATCTCAAATATCTGACGAAAAAAAGATATTCTAAGGTCGAAATAAGTTAAGTGTTTGATTAACCACTTACACTGTTTAAAATGGCGTACACATTTTGTAAGTATCCTGGTATCCTTATCTTTACATTATTATAGGCTAGGAACTATTTTCTTACATTAGACGCTTATTTCTTCTTCTTTTTCTTACGTTGTACTTCCCGTCAAAATTTCATTTTGTTAGGAATATAATTATTACTTTGTTAGCTTTCCGTATCGTTATATAAAAATGTTACATTTAGGATCAAATAACAGAACATAGTTTTAAAACCTTCCGTCATGATTTCCTAAAAGCCGCATGTATAATTGTATTTCGAGGTTTTGAAATGAAGATGAATGCAGATTGAGGACAGGAAGTAGTTTGATGTTATTTGTAGCATGACAAAGTGTTTGAATTGACATGATTGATGTATTGGTACAATAACAAAATTTCATCCACATTTTGGTCTTTTTTCTGTCTATTGGAATTCAAGGATCATTGCCTTCGAAGCCCTGAAAAAAAAAAGTAATCATGGTTATAGACAATGCAACGAATTCTTCGAAAACTGTCAGATTGAAACTGAAAAAAGAATAAATTGAAACCAATTAAGGCATACAGATGTTAAATATTTTAGACAAAAGTCCAAACGTTTTATGACACATTACTTTAAATGTGTGATGTTTTGTCAAAAGACCATGTGATATATAATAATATTCATGTTGGACATGTTGGAGAATAACGAAAGAAGATAATTATATTGAACTTCTATCATTATAGAATATAGCTATATCATTTGAGGCTATCAGAACTTACCCATTCCAGGTACCCTTTCAACTATAGCAGGCTTAAATAATAGCAAATCTGGACTATGCAACGACAGTAAAGACAGTAAGGATTCAAAGTTATCATCAATCCGGTGAGGTGTCCGTCTCCCTAGTCATGTTCAGCTTTAAGCTGTAAATCTTGTAATATAATAATGTTGTTCACACCAAACGCAAATGGTTATAAGAGTTGTATTCTTCCCCCTGATTAATCTGAGCAATAAAGAAAAAGCATTTAAGCCTAAGCTAACCTATTCATGATTCTTTTGTTTTTAAGGGTTGCTGGCTGGAAGAAAGACCTGAACCGTCAGTTGTATGGTAAGCTACATGTGGGTGATAAACTGCATCAAATTAATACCCAAGTAGTGACATCAGCAGAACTAGCCCTGGAATTTATCCGAACAACAGCTATCGATAAGGTAATAATTCTGGTTTGAAAATGATATTTCCTTTATATAAACAGATACATATAGCTGAAGATTATCCATTTCTCTATCAAATAAACAGTTTCTTAAAAAAAAATTATGTAATGCCCACACATTATAGCCAGGTGCAATTATAGCAGAATAATTGGGTGGGGGCTTTGATTGGGACGGCTGTGAGAGTTTTTTGGGGGAGCTTGTGAGTTCTTGCATTAATTTTTCCATGTAACCTCGCATAAATTTATTTTAAATGAAGCAACTTCTTTATTTAAAGGGCGGGGCTTGAAGAAAGTTAGGTCCCCCACTTTCCCTTAGAACCGTTACTAATTATGCTTTCCGGAATGATAACTGTACACGTTGGATTCAACATCACACTTCAAATTTCAGCCAGGATCAATCTCAGTGTTGCATGTATTTTTATACGTAGAATAATATTGGAATTACAGGAAAGTTTGTTTGTTTTCTCTATCCTACAGATAAACGTCACACTGCATCGATTACCACATGCTAACCTACTGAACCTTAACAGATCGGATCCTACTATACAGTGGGGTGTACATCTCAAGTCTCACATCGAGGTAGACACAACATTTCCCCCCCTTTTTTGTGGTTTGTTTGGGGGGCGGGTTTATCTACCAAGGATGACCACATTATTATTAATAATACTGCTTTTCGAGGGGGCCCTGCAATCATTATTACCACAGCACTGACAGGGGTCGAGAGGTACAAATGTGGGAAAACATCTTGTCCAAAGGTGTAAGCACTGAGCAAGGTTCGAACTGTAGACCTCTTATTTGACAATATTTGAGAGTCAAGTGCCTTCAACAATATACCACAGTGCCCCTACTGTGATGTATATTAATGTTCTTGTTCTGTATTTGTTTTGGTGGTTATTAATCCATTGACATCTCTTTTATCCATGTGGATGAAGCCTTTGTGAATACCCATCAATCTATCAAACAAAACATTATAAATGTTTAAAGAGTTTGCTATAAAACTGAATCTTGTTGTCTTTTATTGAAAAATAAGGAATTTTAATTTGTAAATTAAAGCAATATCAATAAGAAATACAACGAGTCATATTTTTGCTAATTTTGGTTAAATGAAAGTGTTCAGGTCTACATAAACGATATTGCAAGCTAAGTAGGGTCATGAGGAGAAACACAATTTCGAGTTGTTTATATCAGCTTCTGAATTCGAGGGGCCATGTTTTAGAATACTAACGTCACATTGTGATTTAATGTATGAGTTTTGCTCGTTCCTTGTTTAAACGATAAGAGCTGTAAAATGAATACAAAATTTGTCTTATTCAATCGTGGTCTCTGGCAGATAAAATCGGTGACGGATGGTCCTGCTGCAACAGAGGGACTTACACCAAAAGCTAAGGCTTTCTTCTCGGGAAAACCTTGTGACTGGGTCATCACCGAGATCAATCACCAACGCGTTCCTCTCGTCAAGAGTGGAAAAAATCAGGTAACCCGCTCTCACCGTTACGCACTATCTATATACCTTTTAATACATTTCCTATCAAATAACTTACATGAAATAACATAATATTCATCAATATAACTCACCGTAAAACTGTAAACAAACATACCATAGTGATTGATAAATGATATAAATTATGACCACATCGTTTTCGTTTACACCATACCTTAATAATAAGCATACAATGCAGCAAACACATATAGTGGGCATTATCTCTTTTAAACTCAAACAGTTAGCTTTATTTACTAGTTAATGAGATTTAAATGACCGGGTTCTAATTATACTCAATCCAAAATGTCGGCATCGAGTCCAAATATATCATCCCTTTTCTAATTTGACTGACTCTACAACAAATTATAAAATAAAAACAGATCATTTATAATGAACCATCGATCTAGTCCACTCTCCTGAGGCTCACACAGCTGAATTTCAATTAGTTCTTATTTTGTGTTAAAGCAGGTCCTCACAATCTGCACCTTGCCGCCTTTGCTATAGTTGCCATCTTCAATGATGTATTTACAAAACTGTATACTATCATAAAGTTTAAACATTTAAAAATGTAATAAATCCGATCAATGAACATAATTTCATATTCGATTGTCATGAGAAGCATTCATTTACATTATTAAAGTTTGGAAATATACTGATTGTAGTACTGTTTATTAAACTTTTCAGGAACTAAACTTGCATGATTACCGAAGGAATAAACATAGCATTATAGTAGGACCTACATTCTTTAAATATGGGTTTCCCTTCCTTTTTCTAGTATTGTTTTTTTTTATTGCTCAGCTTCCCAGTTGAAACCGTTCTAACGAACTTCAAAAAAAGGAACAAATAATATTTATTAGAAAGCTAGAGTGTACACAATAAAATAGAACAAGTGAAACACACATCTCTTTAGCAAATTTTTAGTTCAATCAACTGTGGATTATCTGAAGTTGAATTACTGTTTCCCTTCATGCTAACTTAACCTATTGTTCCGCTTTGATCGAAGGTTTTCATATTATACAACTCACTCCCGGATCCTAATCAAATGATTGGTCATGCGCGGTCACGTGTGATTCATTTACTGAGCCTATTGCACGCTTTTTCATGAAAAAGCGTGCAATATTTTCCAGTACTATCCAACGATTTTTCAGTGCCGCGCAGTAGTGCGCGTAGAGGTTAGAGCGCTTAATACCGCGCGTACACATGGGCCAATTCTTGCGCAGCACTATGCGTAAATGGGTATAGATAGGGGTGCGCTTGCTATATCTATACTTATGTGTGCGCACTAAATTGAGACTTATTCAAACTTGAGATTTATTTGTCAGCCATAAACTGTCACGAAACAATCTTGAATTAATTATTTTTACATCAAATAACAAGGATCTAGGAGTTTCGTTGTATAAAACAAATGATGCATGTTTTCATTCGTTCATTATACGATCTATCCGCTCTCGTTGATGCTGTGTGTATCTATCGCACGAAGCCGTTAGGCTGAGTGCGATAGAAACACACATCCTCAACTCGAGTGCGGATAGATTGTATAATGAACTCATGAGCATGCATCATTTGTATACTATTTGATCTTTTGATTTGTGTACATGATAATCATTACTAGGACTATTGTTCATGAAATGTATTTTGTTTTCTCGTTTTTGTTGACAAATGTGTAGGATTTGGTGAAAGTTGAACTCGAAGCGGACCATTCAGAAGTCCCACTGGTAGTACAACCTCATGACTTCGTCAAGAAACTTGCTCAAGCCGTTGAGAAGACAAAAGGCTCTAAGTTCTACTGAAAGTTGTCACCCTCGACCGACCTACGACGCAATCAGTCGATCAAGGGCTCAACATCCTTAGCAGCATTTCTTGCCTTCTTGAGGCAGAGCTACTTCTTACATTGCCGTTATGTCTACAATTTTGAAGAGATCACAGAATGTGATAGTGTGGATGTAAGCGTGTGATGTCCAAAGACATCAGCACAAAGTCAATACTATTCAGAGTTGGTGGTGATACGAAAGTGAACTCTGTTATTGCCATTATTAGTAGACAGACAATACTGTAGCTATGAAATTCAACTGCATTTGATGCTTGTGGTCTCAGAAGATCTATATATTAGGCTAAACTTGTTCCACATGTTGGTGACTGTGATTTTAGTTTTCTAAGTTGATGAAATGTGCTTTCTAATACTTGACAATGTTTACAGTAAGGAGAAAATAATGGATGAATGAACACCTACAACACAGAGCACATTCGGGTGGTTTGCGAGTTGCAGATTGCGATCAATAACTATACCAGTAAAACTATCATCTCACGATGAAATCACTATTACCACAAACAGCATCTTCCCTACACTGTCAATCTATATTTGTGATAAAGGTAACTACAATTTGGAAGTTTTGTCACTGTGATGTTAGAAAACAACGCATGATGGTTTACAACATCCATGTGGCGTCATATTTCTGTTTTTAAAAGCATTGAAAGGCTCAGTACATTATATCGTTGACAGTACAAAAGTCTACATACAGTGTACACTATCGCCAATAAAGTTGGCTTTTTTTCTGGGCTCATTTCGTGAAATGATTGTTATAGTATGTTTATTCTTGATAGATAAAGTTGATACCTTCTGAGAACTTTAACGATCAATCTCTATGATTCTTTAGATTGATCAATAAAGATTTGAAAATATAATAAGAATAAACCATATTCACAATCGCATGAAAAAAGGTAAACAAACTTTATTCAACTTTATTTTGTATTGTATGAGTTGTGTCATACGCGATTGTAATAGCGTTTACATTCACAGCAACAAAATGAAACGGAATGCGTTTTTGCGGGTACTTGAGATTTAATAGAGGATGGAATCTTGTTACCCTGAATATCAACATCATGACGATATAGCAACAACTACGACACAAGCTTTCCCAACTGAACATAGAATACTTTTACTTTAAACGTTACACTGCTCCAATCCACCCCGAGGAAGGACCCGGGTATTACTTTCAAATCTTTTGATCAATTTAATATACAAGTATCTGCACCTGAAAACCCTGGAGCATGGAGCTACCATGTCCAACCCAAAGTACTCTCTGCATAGGGGCCACCAACAGACGAGAACTTGTGTACATCCCCCCACAGCCCGTAAAGGCGACAATGTTCCCTGCATTAAACAGGCGAACAGAGTTTACCTCCTCATTTGGAACTGTGAGTACAGGAAATACGTATAACACCCCTCTGCATACAAAGAAGGCAAACAGTTCCACTGCATTAAACAGGCGAACAGATGCCTAATTTACAGGCGGGTACATGTTATAAATAAACGACAGGACGGAATGCCTGTAATCATCGGGGCCCCAACCGGAAACCAATAAATATTGAGCTCTGCAAGATACAATGGCCAATTATCTGCACATGAAAACAGTGGAGCATGGAGCTACCATGTCCAACCCAAAGTACTCTCTGCATAGGGGCCACCAACAGACGAGAACTTGTGTACATCCCCCCACAGCCCGTAAAAAGGCGACAATGTTCCTGCATTAAACAGGCGAACAGAGTTTACCTCCTCATTTGGAACTGTGAGTACAGGATATACGTATAACACCCCACTGCATCAAAGAAGGCAAACAGTTCCACTGCATTAAACAGGCGAACAGATGCCTAATTTACAGGCGGGTACATGTTATAAATAAACGACAGGACGGAATGCCTGTTATCATCGGGGCCCCAACCGGAAACCAATAAATATTGAGCTCTGCAAGATACAATGGCCAACTAAAATAATCCAATTCATATTCTCAAAAACGCAACCTTCCCATGAGGTATTTTGGAGCAGTGTGTAATACACATAATAACCTTTATATGTATATATTAACATATACGCATACACATATATATATGCGAAGAGGCGAAAATGACAATTTCCGCCACACGGGCACCGCCCGCCGCCACTGAGCGTATATATTATTTTTACGTACATTACGTATTCAATTCAAGACTTTTATCAGCGTCAATTCTCTGAATTAACTTCAACATTAAATTTCTTCCAACAGCTTGACATGCAGGTATATTCACGTCTGCAAAACTTTTACTTGCACTAAAGTGCCTAGGTATTCGTATATAATGTTTTACGTACATCACGTATTCAATTCAAAACATTTATAATTGTCACTTCGCTAAATAAACTTGAAAATTAAGTTTCTTACAACAGCTTAACATGCAGGTTTATTCACATATGCAAACATTTTACTTGCACTAGAATACCTAGGTATTCGTATATCTTGTTTTTATGTACATTACGTATTCGATTCAAAACTTTTATAAATTTCAATTCTCTGAATAAACGTGAAATACTCCTATACGCTTATGCAAATAATCACATGCTGCGTATAAACAATCTACGAACCTGTTATACACAATACGTAAGTCCCCAAGATAACCACTATTTGTACAATTAAAATCTCTACATAAAAATGCATAATAATCCAAACAAGTCAACGCAAAGCATAGCATCCTCGCAGGGTACACATGACCTATATTCGTCAGAACAAGTTACAACCATTAGACTATTTATATTACCAGGGAAGGAAGTGAACCACATTATCACATATAACTTAGGTGTTTTTTGCATATTTAATGAGCTATGACCTGTCACCTTTAACCTACATACTCGGAAATCGAACTCATCAAACATTACTAAAATTATCGCGTTATTATATCCCCTCCGACGTCGTCGGCGAGGGGATAATTAACTTGACTTAACAAAAACTCAGTCTGACTGTGATATTCACCTTTCCGACTACCATCAATCTTTGCCCAATCCAACTTTCCTTTTCTTACCTTATTTGCCCTGTGTCCATATGACCCTGCAGGTGTCCTAAATCCCTTTTTTTTTTTTTTTTTAAACCAATTGGAATATTACCTAATGTATCAAACTTATATTTTATCTGAATATCTTCAATAAAAGCATGAGCATCTGCTGTACTAATGCAATGATCCAACCAAAACGTAATATGCCAAAGTTCGCTTACATACGTATATTATCGACAAATAAAATTCAAGACTTGACAAAATGTCATTGTCACCACGAAATGCCTTCAAATGATTTGCCAAAAGTTATAACTGATCAGAAATGTCAGCTTTCCAATCGCCAACTACATGTATAAAAACACTAATGGTATCCAACTCATCAGCAGCTGAAGCAATATCCTATCCTCTGAAAAATTGCTTTCATTATCGATACTTTCAAAAGGGGGTGTAAATATTAATAATAACGAATTTCATATCATCAATTTTAGATTCAATTTCTACAGTCCAATCAACATTTAATATAACTTCACTAATTAAGTGTTCATATTGTGCCATAATATAACAACCCCACCAGGTATATGAGCTTAACATATTAATCTCAACCCATCACCTAATTGGTTAATTTCATTTAACTATATACCTTTTTGCGATTTGAGGCTTGAGCAATTAGGCCCATTAACAAAATTAATCGTGAACAAATATCTTTCGTTTTAACTTGAATAAATTTTAAAACCGAAAACAATATTAAATGACAGACGCCGTTATAAACACGGGCGAAACCAAGCTCATGAAAACAGTCTACAAATAATTTAATAACAAATTAGAATGAACCACAACAAAGAACTGGAATGCAGTCTTTCCAACGTTCGTCGACTCGCGAATAAGGCTTTGAAGGAACAAGTCATTACCTGCCAAAAAGATGTATTCCATCGGCATCACTAGGAAACAGCTCGTGTCGCTCGTGCGCGAAGCCCGAATGATCCAATGAACGATCCCCAATTCTGCGGCATATGTTCCTGGCATGCTTGTCAAATACTAGCCGCGTTCTAGAATTATTTGGCTGTTCGTCATTGTCGAAACCTGTGTAAATCCTTCGTGGCAACACATTGGACCAAAATGATGCGGGCATCGGGGAGGAGCGCGAAGGCGGCTAACCAGTGTATCATATCAACCTACGACAGGAATAAAAAGAAAAACTTCCGGCAGCTTATTGTTCACCAACATTCGACTTGTGTCATATCTAGAACCCTTCCCACTCACTATTGTCCATAAGCGCCCGCATATTCAAACTTCACACAATCGGCTGTAGAGGGATCTAGTAATTTGTCTTAGATCCTTAAAAATAACATTAAAATTACACAATTCTTGATTTAACTCACGCTGCAATGACAATTATAAACCTTTAGGTCAATCAGGAACCCTTTTTTTTTCTATTTATTTATTTTTTATTTATTGAGACGCACTTCTTGGTCATTTTGAAGCACATTTTTATTTATTTATTTATTTATTTATTTATTTATTTATTAAATACAATACCATATCACAGACACTGACAACACGCAGGGCCATGTATAGACAGAAATAACCGTCTGATATGGGTCATTCTTTAATAAAACTGACATTTGTTGACATTCCCCATACACAGACGGTACCCCATACGGCTCGCACCACGGGGAGAGATTGAGCCGATTTTGGCCTGCTTTTAGGTCAAAAACTTTCTCCCACGATTTTCTTTATTTAGATCTAATTTTCTGATTTATAAATCAGATACAAAAATACTATGTCTATTTTTCTCCTATGTACAGTTATCAATTTTTTTATGACTTATTTCTAAATGCGAAATTTACGGACTTACGTATATGAGTTATCCAATTTTTATCTCAGAACCAAGGAAACGGTACGTTCATGCATTCGAACTGGTAATCTATGACATGACCCGCCCGATATATTTCCGGGTCAACCGACCAAAACAAGCCCAATGGCCAATCAGAGCACGTGTTTGATATTGGGCTTATGAATATTCAAACATCACCGGCTCAAGCCGGGCTGACTCATACGTAGCTATTGGACGTTCGAAAGAAAAAATGAATATTCATCAACTTAAACCAAGATGGCTGACAACAAATCTTGTTGACTACAAGACTTTCTCGGATTAATCATTAATATAGGATCTAAATGAGCAAGCTATCGTAAGTCAAAGTAGATATTTCCGGCGTTATTCTTATGGCTATTTAGATTCAGTGTAATATTGCAGCCAAAGTGGATATATGAAGACGTAAAGAGTGAAAAACTCGTTGCATATCTCATTCATCGCGGTCCGGCCGAACCGAACCATTCGTTCCCCACACTACCCCATTGACGTACTTCAGTCTATGTATAGAGGCGGTCAGAGGAGCCAGATGCAATCTCAGCGGAACAACCGTCGATATCAGAGACTGAAGCTTTCGGTCTAGGCCATGTATCTCAAATTTAACATTGTTGCGATCCCTGTATATTTAATAGTCGCTTTAATAGGGCTTAACTCTTAAGTCACATCACTGCCATGCAATTTATTCGTTCAAAATTAAAATGATATTTAACATCGTTAATCGTCGTCCGCCTTATGAAACATGTACCAATTAATTCATACTGATTATACGTACTTAAAGAAGTGAATATGGATAAACCATCGTCATACTTAACTTTCCACTCGGAAGTACCTTTGTAGATTCCGAGAAGACGTCCCAGTATGAACTATCCGCTACGCCGTATACTCTGTAGAACCAAGTCCAATTAAAATTGAAACTTTTCCTCTGTTAAAATCCGATGTGAAATCCACGTATAATAATTTTCCAATACGAAGTTTCCTCAGGCTCAGTAAAGCCCAGCTAAATTAAATTAATTTGCCACCGATTAATGTTTACATCCATCCTCTACAAAATCCTCAAGGTGAATGAGAATTCTCACACCAACACCGTGGGAACCCAATACATCCCGGCTAATACAGCTCCATATATAGATTCGAAACATACCTCGCGCAAATTCCGTTTATAGCTACGCGCACATGAAAGATACCGCGCGGCTGACACAAAGGGTGTCGGTACGTTATTGTTTTCTCTCAAGGTGCCGCTAAATCTCATCACAAAAGAGAAGCCGCCCCTGACGCGTGCTGTCACTGATGAATGTAAACCATTTATATCGCCCTACGTTCGATAAAATTCCTTATGTAATTTGGGGCATTTCGTATTTATTTGGATGAATTTATTGTATTTTTGTGTATATAAAATGATATATAATGTATTCTGTTTGAGTGATGTGTGCATCTCTTCCGTTTAGATTTTAACATGATCATATCTTTAATTACAGAGTTTGATATTTGTACAGTTCTTAAAATGGAAGTCCACCCTGATATTAAGTTGGTTTTTATAAAAGCAGAAATATAAACATAGTCCAAATATTGAAGCAGGGTATTGTAATCATGTAGAGAAAAATATAAACTTAATGGATGATATATGTATGTTTTTTTACATATCTTCAAGCCGCGTAAGACTAAGTTATATACACTGGTACAACGTGTACTCAGATTAACTGATGACATTTGTTTACAGAAAAGATGCAATCTCTAATTCGTCTGGTGCTCATTTAGATGAAAAGCCACAGAGTGGAAAACTTAGAAAAATTAGGATAGTATAAATACTATCTCGACATACTATTTCGAAATACTCAGTCATGTCAACCAAAATACAATTTATTGAGTCATGTTACTTGATCTTATATTTTAACAAGTCTTTGCAATGCATTCTAATCTAATTGAAAATGGTAATCATGATCTTTATTTTCACATACAATATGTATTGCATATAACTTAACAGCAAAAAGCATCATGTGAAACTAAATAATGTTAAAGCCTTGATACTCCCTTATTACCAAGAAGAGTCATGGCAGTATAAATTTGAATATAATACACAAATAGTAATGAGATATTAAACCTTAATTGATGATTTAGTCTAAAAAAATGAATGCCAATCTGAAGACTTTTTTGTTCCTTCATTGATTATATTATGACCATTGGTGTCATAGTTTCCCTACTGCTTTAAAATAGAATCAGACTTACGAATTTCTTGTTGCAATGATCAAGAACCAGACGTTAAAGCTTCATTATAAAGACCTTGCTTGGCACAAAATGACAATTTACTGAGTGTCTCTATTCAGCATGGCCGTCACATGAAAGTGTAAACGCATAAGTGAACTTCAAATCTCTTGTTCTTTGTGCTAAAATTTACCAATGCATTGATAATATATGTTAGTGGATATACTATTTTTTCTACATATATATGTTTTCTGTTTAATATCTCGGTTATTTGTAGATTGCAATAGGTTGCTGTATATATTTATAACATGTGTTTATAGATGTTCGTATTGTCAATTCGCCCTTGTATGTTGTAAATACCGATATAAAATATGGATTGTTAATGCAACAATAACGTCCGAAATAATTCAGATACTATTCATAATAACATTGTATTTCTGAGTTAACTATCTTTACTTATGAAGTTATCAAGCTTGTGAATATATGACAGTGTACATGATATGTATGGGTCTAATTTGTTAATAGTCTGCCAAACATGAAGGGGCAAATTGTTAAGTTCTCTAAAGAGGAGAGTATGAACTGTCTCATGTAGCCGTGCATGTAAATGTGTATACTGCCTAGTCATACTGTCTAGATATTCCACTGCATTAAATGATGTGAGTGATGCATGTATATATATTCTAATGTTGATTTCAATGTCTGTACAGACCATTGTACAAACCTTCACTACATCTTAATCGTTTGCAAGTCAGAAAGGGACGAATTTTAGTCAAAATTTACTCTTTTTATAGTAATGAAAGGATTAAGAATAATAAATAATAATAATAAATGCTGATAAACTATAATCTGTCATTGTGACACATTTATACGATATGAGGGCTGAATGTGTTTTGTAGATGTAGTCTATTAAAGATAGGTCATAACTTGGACCTTAAACCTGAGGTCAATTTGCACTTCTAGAAATGTAAATCTATTTGGTGGGCATCCGTCTCCACCCTTATGTCGGGTACATGACTTTTGTTATAACAAGATTACACACAGGAATTTATAGATTTCAATGTTGCATTTATTTGTAGAAATATCTTAAGTGATTGCAAGAATTGCCAATGTAATCATTTTTATTCAAGGTGCTGGCTCACAATAAATAATATGATGATATGTGGCATTAAATAATATGTTGATATGTGGATAAAATCTTGTTTGTCTCATTTCTTTTGAATATAATCTCCTTTTAAGCTCAGGAACACAACCTACTTTCGAGAGAAAGTGTGACATTTTCAGAGGTAGACGATAATTTCATTAATATACGATGACAAAAGGAAATTTATATTTGATCCCTGATTCATGTCATGCCCACATGATGCTAGATTTATTTTGATCGTATAAACTGAATACTTGAAGAACTTAAAAAACATATATATGCCTATTACTGATTAAAATTTTCATTTATCCATGATATTGCTTTGGTTTCCTTAGAAAATGGTGGCAGTGTCTTCATAAATCAGGAATTCTAGTCGATGAGGTCGCATAATAATAATTAATAATCAACCTCACTGCTTCAACATTTGTAATTTCAAAATTTACTTTCTTCATTTCTTTCTTTTTTTCCTTTCTTTCTTTTTGTCTATCTACCCCCTCTCCCTTCCTTCGCTCTCTCTCCCTCTACCCCCTCTCCCCCTCTCTCTCTCTCTCTCTCTTCCCCCTCTTTCTCCATCCCTCTCTCTCTTTTTAACATGTATTTGTGAACCAATATTTGATGTAAAGCCACATAACTTTCTAATTTCTTGATGAATTCCATATTCACTCAGAAAGCAAGAGAGAGCTTTGTTATTCCATTTCGAACCTTATGTTGACTTTACAATGTATTTTTTCAGTTTTCAAACAAGTTGCAAAAAAGGCAAGATGGAACAGTTGCTAGTTTAGTATTTACTTCGCTTTAAAAAATCAGGTTCACTCCCGATAACTAAAACATAATCTGTAATAGTATTTGAAGTAGTGCGGTAAGAAGTGAGGGTCCTTCCCACAAAGAATAAAGTCTAAATATTATTTCGGATCAGTTTTTACCTGATACAATTCCAAAAATATGTTTAATTATTTTTTTCCATATCGAATATATTTTTGGTTCGAATAACGCATCTCTGGAATGTGTATTTGTGAAACAAAGTTTAGGTTTAAGTTTCCTTCATAATTTCAAATATTTGGATAAATATTATAGATGAATGCTATCGAATTGATGTCGATTTTATTGAGATAAAAGGAAATATAGCTTTCAAAACTAAAATATTACTAAGTGAAATATAAGGCCATCTCCAGAGAATACGTATGAATGAATGGGAGGTTGCATTGATAAACCAGCGTTCGAGTCAATTCATGCACCTAGTTTGACCATACATTTGTTTTATTTTCGCTCAAATGCTGCTCTGAAAAATTGAAAAGACGTCAGTTTCCCACTTATATATGTTAAAAATCATTTTGGAAAACAGGTTACTTTTATTAGGTTAAAATACGCCCTCTTTTGGACGCATATGAAGTTCACGTGTAAAACGTAAGGGCACAATAAATGAGTGTATCCGTCATAATTCCGAACCGAATTTAAGTGGAACGGTGTTTTTACTTTTACGGTAGCCATCATTTTGTTTATTCATTGTATTCGACTTTAAGCTCTGATCAACAACTTTGGTAAGCAATTTGTTACTGATCGATATTGAGGCCACACATCTATAGCTCAGAGATCCTTCCTCCAGGCTACAACATCCCAGCTATGCGTAAAGACAGAAAGGATCGGTATGGTCGTGTCCTCCTTGCAACGAAAGCAGACATAATCGTCAAGGAAGTCGCTATCAAAACTATTAATAAAATTGTGGCTGCTGAAATTAATATCGTTCGTGGCCACAAAATGATTGTTATCTGCTTATACCCTCCTCCTAACAGTGGATTGACAAGTGCTGAAGAAATATGCAGCATTTATAGTGGGATTGTGAGAAACCATCCAACAGCGACTATCTGGATCTTAGGTGACCTCAATCCACCAGATATACGCTGGCAGACAGAAACTGTGACAGGTCACCGGTAAACTTTAGCTGTGAATTCAACAGTCCTTGATCTATGCCTAAGCCAAGTGGTAGACCTCCCAACCAGAGACCAGTCAATTCTATATATTTTCCTGACAAACCGTCCATCTCTCATCAGGAAATGCATCTCCTTGCCTGGTATCAGTGATCATGATATGGTTCTTACAATTGCAGATATTACAGCAAAGCTACAGAGGTCAATAAAGAGAAAGATCTACCTTTGGAAAAAAATGCAAACATGGATGGAATCAGAGGAAAGCTGGAAAGCTTTGCAGAGACACACCTATCTCAGATGTCACTAGACACACCAGTTGAAACCCAGTGGTCACAGATAAAAAGATTCTGTCGAGAACCAAGTTTCATCTAAGATGACCACATGTAGATTTAGCACCCTGGATTACGGCTGATTTGAAACGACTCTCGAGGAAGAAGAAAAGGGCGTTTAGAAGATTAAGATCAGCTGTTGACAACAGTCAGCCTGACCTTACACATTACAAAGAAATTAAGAAAACCAGGCAGAGGGAATGCCACAAAGCCTACCAGACATACATCTCAGATCTGATCTGTGATGAGGGGTCTAGTGGTGGTAAACGATTCTGGACGTACATCAAGAACAAGCGATGTGACAACACTGGAGTATTCCCCCATCTGAAAAATGGAATTCTTCACTATGACAACCAGACAAAGGCAGCCCTCCTGAATTATCAATTTTAATATGTTTTTACCAAAGAAGATCTAAACAATGTTCCTTATATAGAGGCAAGCCCACATCATTCACAATTTGTAAACTGGTCTGAAGGTGTTTGGAAACTGCTGTCAAAGATCAACCCACACATTTTTTTTTTTTTTTTTGTGATATATCACAAACAATTCCATCCATATCCTCTTCTTAATTTAGGGCATAGCATATAGGAGAGCAGTAATTGTATGAAACAAAATAAAAACCATGACTTGCAGGCTGGCAGTACATACAGTTGGATGCTGTGCGAAAATGATCCGTGCTGTCACGTGTCTCATAAGTGTAAAACCAAACAAATCGTACCTCTGGAGCGGTCCTGTGGATCGGTCTAGCGTATATAGCTCGGTTGTTCCGCCGAGACTACGTTTCAAAATACCCCTGCAACTACCTATTCAGTTCACCAACATAAGTGTTTATGGTGATATCAATTTCATATTATCACCTAGCCCTTAAGACGACCCTTACACCACCATATATACACTTATGTTTGTGAACTGAATTGTATTGAATTAAGTATACATTGTTCATTTGAAATTCTTTTTCACTGGTATTATTAACAAGTAATGGATTTACAAATAGATCTAAACTTGATGGGATGTGCTCGTGTTCGTATTTTTGTCTTGCGTTTTTATTTGTATGTTTGTCAGCCAAAATACGATTTGAGATTTTTTTTAAATTTCATAAGGCAATTTCCTAGAACAAATAAACTGATTTGGGGTCATCCCTTAAAAATAATATGATAACATATTGTCAGTTATGTACCAGACTAATTAATGTGTATCAGCATGATACAATTATTTTTTACTGTCTTATAATTAGCAATTTGTCTGTATTTTAAATCACAGTGCCTCAACATTAGAGCTCTACTTCCGGGAATTGACCATGTAAATTACCCATTTTCAAGAGATCAGTTCTGAGTAGATAAAAGATGGATGACTCAGAGCATGTGAGAACTTTGGGCCGATAATAAAACACCTTTTATCTCTCCAACTTAACCGAAGTAAATATGTTTTCCATTTTATTTCAATTGTAGACAAAGTTTTGTGTGTGCAAATTTTTTTAATTTTCCAGATTAGCTCTAAATCATCCTTCACTTTCACAAACAATAATGTACATCACTTTTTCGGTATTGAAATCAGCCAGAAAACATGTGTACAATTGCAATTAAGCAGATATTTTCTCCTTGCTCTACTGCGCTCTGCAGTCTAGTGTAATATTATGTCTAGAAAAAATTCACATAATTTTACTCGTTTCAGAGTATGTCACAATGTCGAAATGCACATAAAGAAGTAATATTACTGTCAGGTATTTTGGATATGAATACAGGTAGCATCATTAGCCCAAGTAAATTTTACAATTTTGCTGAAGTTGCTGTTGATTAGGAAGTTTTGTTTGTTGTGTCAAAGCTTAGTTTTATCTAGGGTATGGGCGATTTAAATCACCGTGATTTAATTTTGGTTTTAATCAGTGATTTAAATCGCTTCAATAGACGTGTGTGTTAAATTATGGTTGAGATATATTTAAAGTAGATTTTTGCTACCTTTGCAGTTTTTTGCTACTGTACCATTTACTGTTGTTGTAAATTCAAAACTTTCTTGTTACTACTAGCTTAAACCTATACCCATCATTGTCAGTGACGACGTACTTGGAAAGCAGTTTTTTTACTGAATGTACCTACCCTCTAAATTAAATAAAACTTGAATAAATAAATAAATAAATAATAAGTGATGCAAACACATTCAATTTATTTGTCCTCTTTCAATTTTTTTCATATTTACAATGATGGTACATTTTTAAAATATTCACATATTAATATACATATACATTTAGATCAATTTGCACAATAATAAATATTTTCTATATTTTTAATCATGAAATTGAAAGGGAAGGAGTGCCGACTAAAAAACAGAGCTTGTAGGGTGTAGGCCCCCCTGTAAAAGTAATTATTATGAATCATTATTTTATGAGAAGAAACAATAAATAATAACTGATTCAGTAATACAAAAATCATTTTTAAACGCAAAACAAAAGTGATAAATACATACATAAAAAGAAATAATCAAAGCTCATACTGAGTTTCTATGCTTTTTAGCTCACCTGAGCTAATGGCCCAAGTGAGCGATCGCGTTTTGTCCATCATCCGTAAACTTTTTACATTTTCTTCTCCTTCTTGAAAACTCCATGTCTGGATTCTAACCAAAGTCCAAGACAGGAAGCATTTCTCAGGCACTTGTTCAAATGGGGTACGTACCCCCAAAGGGGGCATGGGGCAGAGCCCACGATGTCCTCAATGTCAGTAGTTGCACATTTTTATCTTGAAAAAAAAACATGTTTGGACTCTGACCAAAATTTGTAGAAATCACCGGCCGGAAAGGGAGATCAGAAGTTATTCGAATTGGGTATATGCTGACGTTTAAAAAACTATATTCCTTGATCCAATCCATATTTGATTTCATTGAATTATTTAAGTACAGGGGCGTTATTCTGAAATTTTTTGTAATATTTGTCTTATTTTTTCTTGTGTCTTCCAGACATAATAGAGCGTTAATATTGTTGTAAGTTGGTATTCTTAAAAGTATCTTAGCATTATATTATCTCTTGAAGGATCGTCTCTATCTTATCTTTGACACGCCCATTTTTGTGGACCCTACCAATCAAGATCTATTTTATATAAGCATGATAAGTAGGTCAACCAATAGGAGTACTTTAAGCCATATTTTGAAGATGCACTCGGCGCATACTAATTTTGGGCGTAATTAGTGAATTGAGCGCTTATTATGCGTCATCATAAATTAGTATAGTGTATGCGCAGTGCATGTGGCATATCGATCATGAAGACAAGTCACGCTTTCACTTAGTGCAGTGGTTCAGGACCCTGTTTCATAAAACTTGATATCAGTAACAAGTTACTAGCTACTGTTATAAGCTACTGAAATCACGGCAACTGATTGGCTGAGAGCAAATTTGTCATAGAAATTCGGTGACACACGATCTTCTTCTAACTGGTCTATTGGCACGAAGTTGGTGATAAGCAAGGAATATTGCCGCCATTATATCACTACGAAATATAAAATATGATTCAAACCATTTCAATGCATTATTGTGAACACCGAACGTGTATAATTTCTCTACTAACTTGCGGTGGTTCACGGAATGAAATCAAATCCGTTTGTTTACTACTATCCATATTGCTGTATAAGTAGTCGCTAACATATGACAATACAGTATTAGTGGAATAACCCTTCCTGAAACCTGACTGGTGAGGAGTAAACAAGTCCACATCCAACAAATAGTCATGTAACTATACAGAATATATACTGCCATGAGAGGCTCTGGTTAAAACTATATGGGGCCCAACTTCGCCAAGGAGACTCAAATAGCGCTATTGCAGTCGCCTAGGGACCATATAGTTTTAATTTAATCCAGAGACTTGAATAAAGGCAGTATATATTTGTTTTATATAATTAATTTATATTTTCATTGTTCATTGATTGGTTAAAAGATTTTGCTGTAAAAACAAAGAATTCAAAACTTATACCCGCTGTAGCCCCGCTGTAGCCATTCCTGTCGACTTGTCATTTTCTGCTATTACAGTCCAAAATGTATACTACATGTAGTTCCATGAAGTTTAAATCAAAAAATAATCATCGATCTGCTAAGTTCCATTCTTCAGCAGTTAAAAAGTCAATATTCCAACAGCATAAACAGTAAAATTCCAAGTTGGATTCAACAAACAGTTTCAAAACTCGGCCGACATTGCCCAGCCGTAAATAGTCTTTTTAGTTGAGGTACTTATTCACGGCTTGGGAAAATAGTGTGTTTATTTTTTACTATATGAAACACTTTTAACCAATCACTCAACAAGAATATGTGAAACGCGTATATAATATAGATATATTGACTGCTATGAGAGGCATGGCTATTTCTATAGGCTCTAGGGGACGTTGCATCCTGCCATGTCCCCTCGGCGCGCCGCCGTCCCCGAGAGCCAGTAAAGAAACAGCCGTGCCTCGAATACTAAAGCAGTCCATATATCTTTTATATACCGAATTCACAAACAAATCTACAAAGAATTCTTGCCTTATCCTTTTCTTGAGTAAAGATTGGTTAAACTTCACAGAAAATGTGAAACACTCTCTGTTAATCTTCGCTGGAGAGTTGCCTGAATGTTACGATCATTCGGGAATCGCACACACTAAGCGACCAAATCACGCACACACTGTATGGTATCCGCGCTCGCACAAAGAAACTTTTTACACGTAAACCAATGGGGATCTCAGCGAACGGGCATCTTTCTCATGAACTATTGACCGTTACCCGGATGCAACGGGCATCTTTCTCATGAACTATTGACCGTTAACGGGCATCGTTCGTTTCTTTACAGGCAGGGCTAAAATCACGACTCCAATTTCGACCAAAATTTTAAGATGGCTAGATTTCCAAAGAGAGGTTTATAACAAATGATATTCACATTTTCCTTGTTCACACGTTTGTAAATGGGGTAACCCTGGCCTGCTTTCATTAATTAGGAGTTACTCCTAACTTGAGACATAGGTTACAAAGTTTGGTGATTGATTTAACTAATGATAGGTGTAGCCAATTTTAATAACCTGGCATTAATTCTTTTTGTCATTCTTAAAGTAGAAAATCTCATGTCACATCAAAAACTAAAAAGCCATTATAAGCAATGTCACCTTGATGTTTAAAAGAAAGGTGTATTTTCTGTAGTTTATACTGATTCATATACCAGGATATATGAACAAAACAAAGCAGCAGTTTTATCAAATATAACAATTTAAACACAAATAAACTAAGCCCCGCTTACCTATAAGCGGGGTGAAGCGGGGTTAAGGTCACGGTTCATAAAGCGTGCCATCAACGACCTTCTTACACTTGCAATCATTTTATAACAAGAGGTAAGAAAAACTTTTTTCCGACTTTATGGGCAACATTACAGATTCGAAAACTGTAGAGCTTGGTAAATGCCCTTGCATACATCACAGCCGCTTGAATACATCACAATCGCAATTGATCTAGGGCAGTGAACAAGAACGAGTACACACACAAATATATATTATTTTCGCAGAATAATTCAACAGTCAACAGGGATGTTTCGTAAAACTTCCTCATTCTAGGGAACATTTCTCTCATTTCGTTCACAATCATGTTCGGAGTAACAACCTAAAGACAAGCATCGCTCGAAACTACAAACTAATCAATATAGTGGAGCTTTTGTTTTAACAGCACTTTACTATCACGAGGGTCAATGCTGAGTTCAGATTTCTACAGCTTTAGGTGTTGACAATCAGCCCTATTCTTGGTTTGTGTGGACATTTATTTCAGCTTTTTACTTGACGAAGAAAAGGATTTGAAGGTCTTTCATGTCATCTCTGTCGCTAAAATAGGGGTAAGCTAACAAATGAATTCAACGGAATAATTGTACTTAATCTTCAAGAGATAAATCTCACTCACGGGCGCTGTGATAAGAATCATTTATCTTGAAAGGGAATGCAAGTTATAAACACCTTGTAAGTCGTATACAGAGAGAGAGAATGGAGGTAGGGAGAGACAGACAGACAGAGAGACAGACAGAGAGAGAGAGAGAGAAAGAGCATGAATGGTATAGCAAGTTTTATTTTTAGTGTAGCATGTTTTCTATTTTTAGGGGGGTTGGCTTATACAAATACATAATTACAGTCAAACCTGCTTTAGTGACCACCTGTCTACAAAGACCACCTGTCTACAAGGACCACATTTTTTGTTTCCCTTGAAAATGGTTTCTCATTGAAACATGTACTAAAGGAACCTGTCTACAAAGACCACCTGTCTACAAAGACCACTTTTTGTGTTTCCCTTGGGCGGTCGCTATAGACAGGTTTGACTGTATATGGAAAATCGTAAGCACTCGATCATCTGTTTGATAAAACTTATATGGAGAAGAAAAAAAGTAAACAAAACATAATTATCTATAATTAGTGAAATATAATCTATTCATCACCTTCCCAGCAGCAAAATATTAATTAATGCCCACGACACTTTAATCATCATGGCGAAAATAATGATAAAGGTGGTCCTCATGATGATGATCATCATCATCATCATGCAGGTGTTGGTGATAATTTTGATGATGATGCTGATGATGCTGACAATGATGATGATGATGGTGATGATGATGATGATGATGATGATGATGATGATTATGATGATTATGATGAATATGATCATGATTATGATGATTATGATGATGATTATGATTATGATTATGATTATGATGGTTATGATGATGATGATATTTATAATGATGATGGTAAAGCTGACAATGATGATGATGATGGTGATGATGATGATGATGATGATTATGATGATTATGATGAATATGATCATGATTATGATGATTATGATCATGATTACGATGGTTATGATGATGATGATATTTATAATGATGATGGTAAAGCTGACAATGATGATGGTGATGATGATGATGATGATGATGATGATGATTATGATGATTATGATGAATATGATCATGATTATGATGATTATGATGATGATTATGATTATGATTATGATTACGATGGTTATGATGATGATGATATTTATAATGATGATGGTAAAGCTGACAATGATGATGATGATGGTGATGATGATGATGATTATTATTATGATGATTATGATGAATATGATCATGATTATGATGATTATGATGATGATTATGATTATGATTATGATTACGATGGTTATGATGATGATGATATTTATAATGATGATGGTAAAGCTGACAATGATGATGATGGTGTGATGATGATGATTCGTATGATGAAGATGATGATGAAGACGAAAATAATGATGAGAATGATGATAAAGAAAAAAATATAGGAAATACAAATAAACGATACCTTCACACTCTATCATTACATAAATAATGAAGGCAGTAAAAGTTGGTATACAGAACATTTGCGTCCAATGGCAAACCAATATAATCCACAAGATTCGTGAGATTACTATATAACAGGAGAGCAGGAAATGAATGAAATTATGATTATATATAATTTTTTGTAATGATTTGCAAGACATATACCCAGTTTTGTCCTCATTATAACTTATGAAGTATAAATAGTTTCCTTAATTTAGCGCATTAAAGCATTTAAGTCGAGTATAGGGTCACTCGATGTATTGTTTCTAATCACAACCATGATGACAGCAAATATTATTGTTTACCATCTACCAGATATATTAGAGGTCTGCATTACCATGATCAATCATCATCCAAGGGATATTAAGTTGTCCGGATGACATTGTCCTCCCCTCCCCCTATATATTTAGGTAATTTTAAATTTGTTATGTCTTCATGCAGCATTATAATATGAAGCTAACCAGACGACGGGTGCGTATATCAATACTCTCAAACTATATGAAAATAATGATATGCTATTTTTGTCGCAAAATCACAATATGGTACATATCAACAATAAACAGTGTGATATAGTAATATTCTACGATTTCTTCTTGTAACTTATTTACAAGTTCATATTTTCGAAACGGAAGTTGCAGGATTTTATTCAACACAACAAAAATGATGTCAATATAGAGTGTGTAATGTGAACACACATGACATGAGTTTACATAAAATTAAATTTGAATGAAATATCATACGGAGGGAATGGAGGGGAAATACCCTTTCAACCGCCCTTTGTTATGATATTCTCTCTCTCTTTCTCTTTCTCTCTCTCTCTCCCTCTCTCTCTCTTTCTTTCTCTCCCTTTCACACACACACACACACACATTCACACAAACACACACCCTCAAATGTTCTTCCCCTTTCTAATAACGAATAAGTTACTTCATACATGCGATTCATGAGGAATTTCATGTGAACTTTATTCAACCTCCAGCGAAAAAACAAAATCGTATACCGCATGATGTGTCACAGTATAGTTATTCATTTACTTCGAATCCCAGCCGGCACTAAAGTCCTATGGCAAGTCATTAGTCCAGGTGCAAATGGGTACCAGGCAATTGTTGAGGTTATAACAATTTCAGGGCCCTTAGGAATAACAGCATTGATGCTGATGAGGCTTCCTGGGTAAACACATTTATTTTTTTATTTTTGTATTATTACTGTTATTATTATTATCATTTTCATTATTATTATTTATATTATTATAATTATTATTAATATTATTGTCATCATTATTATTTTTATAATCATCATCATCATCATTATTAGTATTACTCCCGTATTCTATAGGCTATGAAATAAAAAATAATATATTATGAAAAAAATACAGTAACTCTTTTACAACTTACCTCAAGTAAATATTTTCTAGATATTTTTATGAACCACATAAATAAACTTATGGCTAATTTCTATGTATTCTGTTTAATAGAAACCCATCATTTTTCCTGCAGGAGTGTAACGTGAGACAATGGATGAAGAGACTCAAGATAAAATTCATGAGGGATATCTCATCACAGGAGAGCAGAAGAACGTCGATGGAGGAGCCACTGTCGATTTCAAGGTAAGAAAAAGGGTCACAGCCCACCCCCATGCCCTCGCTAAGCCCCTAGCTATAAGTTGTACTATGAAAATAGCCCACTGCTGTTATTGAATTGAATTGAATTTATTCACCAATTTCATAAAAACATACAAAGGCAAAGAATACAATATAATATTTCTTGCAAACATAGATAAGCCAATAAAAATAAAGGTCTGCTTGGACTTAAAAATGGCTTATGGCAATTATACGAACTGCTCGTTTTTGTAGGATGAAAATACGATTAAGTAAATGTTGTTTACAAAAACCCCAAATAATGTTACAGTAGGATATGTAAGGCAAGATTAAGTTTTATTTCATTATAAGAAAATTGGTTGGCAAGATGTCTTTTAGTTTACACATAATTCCTATTGTTCTAGACACTTTGCGTAAAACTTCATAGACGTGTGTTTTCCACTTCAGATCTTTATCAATATTAATGCCTAAGAACTTGGTTGAATGTGTATGTTTAATCGAATTCACATTCATATATATTTTTACTTCATTAGCACACGTCTTTGGAGAGTTAAATAACATAACATTGGTTTGTTCATAGTTAAGTTGTAGTTTATTTGCGTTAATCCACTCACTAACTTTTAGAAGTTCATTGTTCAGATTTTGGGTTAGGTATTTGACATCTTTATGCTTATAAAATATATTTGTATCGTCTGCGAACAGTATAAAATTCAAAATGGGAGAGACTTAATGTAAATCATTTATATAAATTAAAGACTCCGACCTGTGGAATGCCACGGGAAACTGATTGTAAACTTGACTTTTTAGAATTGAAAACAGTGAATTGTTTGCGATCATTTATATAACTGCGAAATAATTAAAGGGTAACACCACGAATTTCATAATAATAAAGTTTTGAAGGGAGAATATCATGGTTAATTGAATCGAAATCTTTCTTAAGATCTTAAAATATACCAACAATGATTTCTCTGTTTTCAATTGCCCTAAATCAAAACTGCTTATTATAAAGTATACTATGTTTATCAAGAAAATTGTGTAGTCTGGTATAGATGCATTTTTTCAAGGACTTTAGAGAAGAGTGGAGGTAATGAAATGGGTGTGTAATTATAGAATATATCTTTTGATCCATTTTTATGTATAGGAATGATTTTGGCAATTGGCAGGTCTACAAGTACAACACCTTGCTCAATACATGAGTTGAAAATATTGCACAACGGTTTAGATATAACATGAATAACCCTTTTCACTAGAGAACAATCAATGGAGTCAAAACCATATTTGAAAGACAGAGCATTGTTAATTATTTCTTTTTCAGTAATGGGCAAGAAATATGCAGTATGAAGAAAATTGCTATTTAAATAAGACGTACAATTAATATTAGTTACGTTCCTGTTCATACAAGCTAATTTGTGACCAACATCTGTAAAATAATCATTAAAGCTCTCAGCAATTTCTTTAGAATCACTTATAACTGAATTGTTACACTTAAACACTTCTTCTTTTTAGTTTGGAAATCTTCCCCACCATTGCTGTCTTTCCTTGAATCAGTCTTATTCAGAGAGCAATAAAAATCCATTAAGCCTGATGCGTGTGATATAAGGCGCCATTTCGATTGCGTTATCACCACCTGCTCCCATAGGTCCTATATAAGAAATATATTGCATGTACACCAATTAAAAGCAGTGTCTGTACACTGTTCAATTTGCGTTTACCCTTTGGACGATAGCACTGTCACGAGGCGCGTCAAAGACTGACGTGGTTTTCCGTCAGCAAAATGACGCTTCTTGCGCTAAGGACCATATTCTCGTTTCAAATGAGGCGTCATTTGCAGACCTAGAACTGCATCAGAGACAGACGTGGTATTTGACGCGCCTTGTGAGCGTGACATTGTGCAATACTGTCCTTTATTTACTAACGTATGAACTAATTGTTTGCACAGACTTAATTAGCGCAGGTCATAGGGCAATCGAAATGACGCCTCGTGTTCAAGGAAAGTACATGAAGGAGACAGGGTACATGGCGTTGACATGGACTCCCATGTATGATACGATAGAGGGTGACGAAGAGTCAATATTCAGCTCAATTCAATAACATGTCTTTATTTTGCTTGAATATATTATGTCTAGACCAGCATGAGGTACATGAAATCTGGGTCTGTATCACAAAATTAAAAAGGTATTATTTAAAAAATCAGATAAGTTCAAGCGGACAAATTTCCGGACAACTTCCATCCGGACGATTATTCCAATATGATACTTTTTCCAAAATAATCACTACTATTCTAGATGAATAGTTTGTCCAATGACCAATTGCACCATTTATTTGGTCTTATGGGAAGGTGAGTATGTGCATGTGTGTTTGCGCGCGTGTGAGTGTGTGGGTACGCGCGTGTGTGTGTATGTGAAGAAAAAAAAAGGTTATCTAGGGAACAGCTCTGTAATCTAGTTCATAAGTTGCTATAAGTTGATTAAACTTGATGATGAAGTGTTCGCTATACGAACATTACCGTCCGTCTTCGAAATCATTCAACTCATCCGAGTAATAAACTTTATTTAAATGATGCCCACTGATGCACTGATGCTGATGAATTTCGACTATTAAAATAATATCAAGATGTTTATTATTTTTTATAAAACAAACTAATCAGACAGAAAAGGTTTATTTAAAACATGATAAAGTTGATAATTTATTCGTATTTTTTTTCCAAATCCAAACGCACAAACTTGAAGCGGATACATAAAGTTCTCTGTTTCTATTTTATGACCAAAAATATATTTTAAAAAAAGTAAAAACAAAACCGAAAGAGAACAATGATGTAGGACAATGCTGCAAGAGTATCACTACGCACTGCTATAAGTATTTATAGTATACAACAGTAGTTAAATATTTTTAAAAAAATCATTGAGCTTTATTAGGGTAACTTGAACCTTGATCTATAGCGTTGAATGTTCCGTGTATTCCAGCATGATAAATTTAACTCCGATTTAATCCATTTTCTGCTACAAAGCAATGAACCATTTGGCGCATCTGTTATACAGTGTGGTTCATATCAATAATGAACGACATGTATGATTACATTTGTAAATTCATTTGTTCATGTAATTTGATGTCATTTCATTGTATTTTTATAATTAGGCCGAGCTTCTCAAAGTAATATAATTGATAACATCTACAAAAATAATCACTTATTCTACTTAAATGTATTTCATTCACGACCCATTAAAACAATATTTGGGTACCATGCCTCCATGAGTATTTTTATTGTCTAAATAATAAAACAAAATTGGCTGCCATCATTAATTTCGAATCAAAATGATACTAATAAAAGTGCATTCCCTTTATTTGACATTACATCAAACAAATACTGAAATTTAGACCTCTCCATAGGGTAATGTCAAGTACAACTGAACTACAGAGGAAAGTAGATCTGTGACGATCTTGTCGATTTATTGACCACAAGAACAATAGTTGAAGTTGTTGAACCAAAGGAATTATGTGAGTCATGGATCAAAAATGTTTGAATATGACACAAGAATATTTGTACTCCCCATGTAATTACATCATTTGGAAAATATGTACGTATGATGATTAATATATAAGATATAAAGTAACCCTTCCACCAACATTCCTCAAAATGACTTCATGTATGACTGATGACACCAGGCACATTTCAGGTCCCTGCTTTTACGCCATAGTGATTCAAAATTGCTCACTAAACCCCTACAATAGAAACATCAAGGTAGCTGCAAAATTGAACCCTTTTCAGGTGCAACTCTGACGACCTATTCATGGCTGTGAGGGTCCGCATTGCCACCTCTATCTCCCGGTTAAATGCTGCACCCATTCAACTCGAGCTTGCCTCGGGGCAAATGTGAACCTTTTGATGTTGGAATTTGATCCTTTTCATGATATTGTATTTTGATGTAGATTAGAACCATTATTAATTTTAAAGGTGTGTATATGTACGATTATCCCACAGTAAAAACAATTTATCCTCTCTTTGAATAAATCAGGTTTATCCCTTTTTTCACCCAATTTCATAACATCGCGCCATTTCCATTAATCAAACATTTATTGATTATCTATGAATGCCGACTACGACGACGATGATGATGATGTCGATGATGTTGATTTTGGTGATTATGGTAATAATGATGATGTGCAATCCTTTAAAGCCATTTCAGTATCACCCAGTGACTATTTTGCTTAGTACGCTGTTGCTAATAAAATTGGAATATATCTTTCTTAACTATTTTCATGAAATGATTGTGATAATATGATTTATTTTTTTATGTATAAAATATATATTATCATAACATAACATATCAATGTTCATAACTCTTAAGATTAAATAACAAAGTTCAGGGAAGATATACATTTTATTTATCAATAATAAATCATTTAATCACAATCATTAATAAAAAGAGGTAAGAGAATTCATTCCATCTTCATGGGTAACAGTATATCTCTTTTTTTATCGATAATTGATAGTCATATCGTAGAAATCAATTCTAGATGTTGAAAGTTTAACATTCGATACAATTCAAAACAAATTAAATTGTGTGGATATAAGGATTTAGATACCACATAGATTTTCTATAAATTATTACTGACTTTAATCATATATTACTTATGTATGTAGAATAATTACTGCCTCAGCTAAGGATAATGATTGGAATAATAACATTCCAAAGGTTGCTATCGGAGGGGATTTATCATACATTCATTTGACTGATTGGTGTTATGAGTAATGTCAGACATAGAGGATGCAAGGCTCGCTAGCCAAGCGAGTCTCCTTGGTCAGGTGAAATAGGGTTTTAATGATACTGAAACCAAATGGATATTATCTATTATTCTTCTTTTTTAACTTGATGGTCATGATGGTAATAATAACAATGATAATAATAATAATAATAATAATAATAATGATTATTATAATAATTATAATAATAATAATAATACTTATAATAATAACAAATTACAAGAACAACAAAAAGAAGGATAGAGTAATAACTTAAATAAGTATAATAATAATAATAATAATGATAATAATATTTATAATAAAGATAACGATAATAACAACAAAAATATTAACTACAGTAACAATAATAACAATAATGAATATATTTATAGTTCACATAATTATGCACCACACAAGGTGATCAACGCTCTCCAATATTACCCTAGCTCTGCTAGGCTACCTAAAGTACTCACAGCCTTCACAGAGTTCCTTCCTACCGGTACCGATTTGACATCTCGGTGGACAGTATAGACTAATGTCTTGCCAAATGACAGTAGTGCTACGACGGGACTCGAATATCGAACCATGTGATCCACAGTCCGAAGACATATCCACTAGACACATCTCCTTTATTTATAACACGAGCATAACCGATATCAGAAGAATATTTATTATCAAAAGATCCTTAATTATTATCTTTGTTACTGGATTTAAAAACCAGCTAGTTAGGTTTCTCCTTTCCTGGGAGTATTCCTATATCAGAAAAATCAAAATCCTTGCATGCAGAACAATGGTAAATTGACATTCAAAGGCGTTTTGCCTACTCATACTTCATACTCTCTCTTTGTTATAAAGCGGCATACGTAAATTAATGTCACTTCTGTAGCAGTCACCGTAATACGTGAAATATAATGTAAAGAAATATTGTGCTTTTATTTTATGAGATCCTAGCCTAACCTGCATTCAAATTTGTCCCACACCCCATCTCTACAATGCAACCATTTAAACTGGATTCGCCTGGACAAAGCTCATGCAATATGACGTATTGCCTCTTCCTTTGATTTACAACTATCAAATAGAAGCGGAACAAGGTCTACTTCGTTCTCTGGAAGCGTGGAAAACATATTTACAATCTAGAAGGTTTTGCAAACGAAATGAAGTTCAAAGGGAAGAGGAGGAGCTCCCTCAATATCTTTGGAGGAAGAAATAAAGCAATCAGTTCTGGTAGCATCCCATCTTACATTCTGACGTCAAAGGTCAACGTTCATTGTATGGACATGAAGATAGGTCGAAAGACTAATCACGTGATCATTCTCATACACGCCAAGATTCCCTATTACTTCAAAACACTGGAAGAGTAAGTGTTGAATTAAGCAATTTTATTCAGTTTAAGTAAATTATTTGGAATAGCAATGTAGCTTTCCGCCTAGGTGCCTTCTAATTATTTTATTAAAATTTAAATCAAATTTTAATTTTGATTTTTATGTTGTTGGAGGGTATATTTAGAGGATTGTATGATACGGTCTTCTGTAGGCACAAATATCCCTTCACCTAAATATTACTCTCAGGTTCCTCTCGCTTTTCATATGATTTTTTTAATACTCTTTTGTATAATAATAGGTATGTTTTAATATCAGTTCCTGTAAAAACCTTTAAAAGATAAATACCCCTCGTTGAATTTTAGCTGGGGGTAGTAATGGTGGTGGTGGTGGTGGTGGTGGAGAAGTGGTGATGATGGAGGGGGTGGTGGTGGAGGGTGGTGGTAATGGAGGAGGACTTAAAGGGAGGAGAGGGGGCAAATGAGAAGTGCTTCCTTAAATTTAGTTGGATTGAACTCGCATGATTGAAGGTTATTCTTAAATTTCTTATTTTGTTTCTTCGATAGGCAAGACATCAAGCCTTGGTATAAAGCTTTTTCTCGTGTATCTATTGATATGGAGACGAGGAAAACAGACAGAAGACCTTCGGAAGATGTGGTCCTTCGTGTTAAGCATCCTGTGAGTCAACTACAGCGTTTCCTGTTATGATGATAATGATGATGATAATAATATTAATAATAATAATTATAATAATAATGATAATAATAACAATAATGATAATAATAATGATAATAATCATGATAATAACAATGATAATAATAGTGATAATGATAATAATAGTGATAATGATAATAATAAAAATAATAATGATAATGACATTTCATTTAAATCTGGTACAATTATATATTACCTTGGCTAAAGCCCCACTGTCGATGAGGCAGTCCGATAATTTCACCCTACTAGTACCCATACAATATATCTGGGTAGAATGTGGAATATGTTTTGAGTGCGTCCTGATAAAAATTACCTTTTCTTGTGGGTACATACCAAAAATTGAGGGCGATTTTTCTTTGAATGTTTGAATTCCATCGGGATAACGTTGGCAAATTGTAACCGGTTTTCCCATATAAAATTGTTCAACGAATATCCTAGCTAATACCAGGAGGAAAAGATTCCAAACCTCTCTAACTGAAAAGACTTTCGTAATCACTATTCAATTTCAGGACCACAATAGCACAGCGAGTAAGGACAGTGGTCGAAGTTCGGATGCATCCTCCGTGCGATCGTCGCAAGATTCGTCTGGTAGTCGTAATAGTGACATCATCAGTAGCTGTCCTCCATCACCATCGGTTATCCCGGCTAACATCGTGTTCGAAATGGATGAAACAGAGGACAACGGGGAGGACGATGATGAGGATCAAATTACACCGTTATCATCAGCGCAGAAAGCACGACGAACACTCACAAATTCGGTTATCTACAAGAGTGTTGAAAGAAACGGTAGGTTCTACTCAATAAGTATAACATGTAGATTTTTGTTTAACTCTCGACTTTTACAATGAATAATATTTTGTTTAACTAAATTTTCAAATAATGACATGACAATAGCAAAATTGTTAATGTGCGAACGCATAAAAAGAACGTCAGAAACTATAGCATCCCAATGTACAATTATTACACACAAATGAAAATCAGCCTAATTATATCGATCGTATTCCGATTAATAAATGCCACGAAAATGACTGAAGATTATGTGAAAACTGCGAATACTTTGGATGTTCAGTAAATTCGACTTTTAATATCTCCTGACTCAAAAAACATTTTCAAAACAAATTATAATTTTGTTGGTGTCGTGTCCAATTTTTTCAATGAAAACAAAAATTGCATTGGATATTGAATTCAAACTTTACAAATGACACTTGCTGATAAAAGAAGCATAAATACAATATAATGACTAAAAGAACGGGACTAAAATTACAGAATGTTTTGTCTTTGCTCTCCTAGACTCGTCTTGTGAATGTAATAAGAAGTATGTCTTCACCGAGGCGAGTTCTAAGGTCTATGATGCTGTGATTCGAACAAGCATCATTATCGATGACGATTGCGATGCTCCTCCCAGCATCCCACGAAACAAAAGAGGTCGTCGAGGTTCAGAACCAAGTAGGAATTTAACATGGCTTAGTTCCTATCTATTTGCCCCTCTCTCTTTCTCTCTCTCTCTCTCTCACTCACACACACACACACACCTTGTCTCTCTTTCTCTTCTTAGAGGATTTTGATATTACATATATATTAAAACAACAAAATACTGTGGACTTGCCCCAATCACGCTTTTTTATTAATGCTTTACTCAGACAAAAATGCATATACTTGATTTTTGTTCCTCGATTGTGTACCGACATATGAATTTACAAAATATAATTTATAAACTACCCATGAAACAAATGCTTATCAATAAATTTACACTACGCAATATTAATGTGGCAATTCTAATTTCTAACTCCACGTTCTAGATCTACAAGTACCGGACGTATTTCATCACCGTCATATGCAGGGTCATTCTCCCAACCCTGACCGGGGACAAACCTCCGAGTGGTCACCCCCTCCCCTACCAGAAAGACGCCCTTCATACAATGACGTAAACGTGGGAAGCTCAGTCGATTCTGAACCTCTGTACGAAAAGTGCCCTAAAGTTAAAGAAAACATCAGGTCAGTATATTTACTGTATAAACATAGATTTTACATTTATGTATATATATTTATTTCCTCTCTACGAATATCTGTTCCTCTCTTCCATTCCTTTTGTCGAGATCATTCTTATTTTTGTAGTAACTAGCTCAGGAACGGTTCTAGAAGAATAAGGAAGGGGGAGGAGGTGTTCTTGCATTAAAATGTATATTTAAACAATTTCTAAAAGCGCTATTAATTACCTCCTCGCTTAATAGGATTCTACACATTATTTCAAGTCCGTATTACCATAATGCTTTTGATATAAAAACCCAGTTACATTAGGCCTGAACATATTGTTTTGACCTTAGTTATGTTGCATCATATTTTACCCAACTCCCCGAATTGCTAGCTAAGTATTTGTGATTATTATTTCATTATCATTACCAGTATCTAGTATTATTATTTCATGTTTATGTTTTTTCTCTTATTGCTTGTGGACGTATGATGCTCATGATTGTACACGTCGTATATTTTTACCCTGTAAAATATTTTTTAAACAGCCACAATAAATTACTTTATTAATAAACCAGTCCAGTATCAATTTCATTATCAATTAAGGTTCCTTCTTTAAATAATTTGAATATTTTGAAGATGTAACAAAAATGAATATCAAACCTACTATGAATAAATTGAAGGTATATGAATTTCGTATATGAATGACGTATGTTTGCTTTATTTATATGTTAATTGTTTACCGGAGAAATTTCAAAGGTAAATTTAACAGGTCTAATATTTTAGCTTGCTGTGATAAAGACTAAACAAACCTAACTTGACCTCTCGCTTTCTATAAATAGCCTTTTGATGGGGGAGCAGTCAAAAGTAATGGATGGCATCGTGGTTGAATTCTCTAAAGCTGAGTTACTGGATTCACTAGTCTTAATCACCATCAATAATGAAGTTTGGTATGTTTTTTTTTCATATTGATGCCTTTTGTTTGAATTAGGTATTTTGTATTTTGCTATTTGCTATCTCAAATATCTGACGAAAATTTTTTCCTAAGGTTGAAATTAGTTAAGTGTTTGAATATACCATTAAGGCTGCTTAAAATGGCGTCCACATTTTGTCAGTTTCCTGTTATCCTTATCCTTTCATTATTATTATTGGATAAGAACTGTTTTCTTCCATCAGACGCTTATTTCTTCTTCTTTTCTCACAAGTTGTACTTGCCGTCAAAATTTCATTTTGTTAGGATAATGGTTCTTGCTTTGTTAGATTACCGTAGCATTATAGAACAATGTTACATTTAGGATCAAATAACAGAAAATAGTTTTAAAAACTTCCGTCATGGTTTCCTATTAACCGCATGTATAATTGTGTTTCGAGGTTTTTCAAATGAACATGAATGCAGATTGAGGACAGGGAAGTAGTTTGATGTTATTCGTAGCATGCCAATGTGTTTGAATTGACGTGATTGATGAATTGGTACAATAACAGAATTTCACCAAGATGTTGGTCTTTCTGTCTATTGTAATTCAAGGATCATTGCCTTCGAAGCCGTGAAAAACAAATTCAGTAATCGTGGTAATAGACAACGAAACGAATTATTATAAAACTGTCAGATTGAAACCGAATAAAGAATAAACTGAAAAACAATTAGGGCATACCCGGATGTTAAATATTTTAGACAGAAGTACAAACGTGTTATGACACATTCCTTTAAATATGTGATGTTTTGACAACAAGACCCTGTGACATAATAATATTCATGTTCGACATGTTGGAGAATAACAACAGAAAATATACTGAACTTCTATCATTATAGAATAGAGCTATATCGTTTGAGGCTATCAGAACATACGCATTCCAGGTACCCTTTCAACTACAGCAAGCTTAAAGAATAGCAAATCTGGACTATGTAGGGAAGGATTCAAAGTTATCCTCAATCCGGTGAGGTATCCGTCCCCCTCGACATGTTCAGCTTTAAGCTGTAAATCTTGTAATATAATAATGTTGTTCACAGCAAACGCAAATGGTTATAAGAGTTGTATTCATCCCCCTGATTATTACTGAGCAATAAAGAAAAACAATAAGCCCAAGCTAACTGAACCTATTCGTGATTCTTTTGTTTTTCACAGGGTTGCCGGTTGGAAGAAAGACCTGAACAGTCAGTTGTATGGTAAGCTACATGTGGGTGATAAACTGCATCAAATTAATTCCCAAGTAGTGACATCAGCAGAACTAGCCCTGGAATTCATCCGAACAACAGCTATCGATGAGGTAATAATTCTAGTTTGAAAATGATATTTCCTTTCTATACACATCAAATACATATAGCTGAACATCATCCATTACTCTCATTAAATAATCAGTTTCTTAAAGAGAAGGTTCATTGATTTTAAAAACTAACTTTATTGTCATTATTGCAAAAATGAAACTTTGATTGGACAAGTTTATCAAATTTCAATGCTTGGAAACATTCGAAGTAATGACTATTATCAATTACAAAACGCTAAAATACAGCCCCGGCATAGCACCTGAAAAGCTCTCCGATCGCTGCTGAGATGTGGGACGTCACATGTTGAACATAATTTGCACAAGCAGACGATGTCCCATGACATCTCACACATTTTCAGAGCCTGTTTTATTATTTTCTCTTCAGTTATGCCTCTTACTTTACTACCCTCATGCTAAATGTTTAATCTATTGCCTCACTCTAAACCCCGCGCATGGTATTATTGTGATGAAAAATGCAAGGATAAAAAATAAAGGAATCCGTCGCTGGTAGACAAAATTAGACGCCATTGTATTTTCAGCTGCATATACCGCGGTATGTTCGGCGTTTCTAGAGGGAACAAATGCCGTCCATGCTATCATTCCGGGGGTTTTTAAACGTGAAAGTGTGGTTTCTTTGATTGTTCATTAACCTCTATCCTGTGTATTTACAAACAAAAGAATTTAGTTATCAGAGTCGGCTTCATATCCCTTTTTGAATGGTGTAAAATTCCATGACATTTATATACACTAAACTCATTATAATTTGAGAAATAATAGCATTGCAATTATGTTCATTCTTTATGGGATGTCGTCTGCTTGGGCAGGATTGGTTCACATTGTGACTGCATTAAAAATCGTTATTTTCTTGCGAATCTCTCGCATATCCCAGATGCTATGGAGGTGGTTTTATTTATTTGTTCTAAAATAAATCACCCGATATGTAGTTGAACTAAAACTTGTACGATGACCATCTGCTAGCTAACCAGTTTCTAGTGATACGATTTTTGCCATATTTGTGATTTTCTTTGAACAGGCACTTTAAAAAAAAATTACCCAGGTGCTATTACAAAAGAATAATTGGATGGGGGCTTGGGACGGCGGTGACTATGTAACCTCGCTAAAATTTATTTAAAATGTAGCAATTTCTTTTATTTTGAGGGGGGGGGTTGACGACATAAGGGTCTCCCACTTTTCCATTAGGACTGTTACTGATTATGCTTTCCGGAATGATAACAGGACACTATGGGATTCAACATTTAAATTGTCGCTGTAAAATGATCTTTCACACGTCACATTACAGCTAGGATCAATGTTAGCATTAAATGTACTTCTATAAATAGAATAATATTGACATTTGTTATTTCTATTCTACAGATAAAAGTCACACTGTATCGGTTACCACATGCTAACCTACTAAACCTTAACAGATCGGATCCCAGTATACAGTGGGGTATACATCTCAAGTCCAATATCGAGGTAGGCACAACATTTTATTATTATTATTATTTTTTTTTTTTTTTTTTTTTGGGGGGGGGTCTTATCTACCCAGGTTGTCCACATTCTCATTAATAATAATGCTCTTTCAGGGGCCCTACAATCATTAGTACCACAGCATTGACATGTACCTTTAGTACTCCTGGGTCGAGAGTGACAAATGTGGGCAAAACATCTTGTCCAAAGATGTATAGCACCGATCAATGATTGAACCCAAGACCTCTCATTTCACAATGTTTGATAGTCAAGCGCCTTCGTCAATATACCACAGTGCCCCTACTGTGATGTATATTAATGTTCTTGTTCTGTATTTGTTTTGCTGGTTATTCATCCATTTAAATCTCTTTTTATCCATGTGGATGAAGTCTTTGTGAATACCCATCAATCTATCAAACAAAACATTATATTGTTTGATAGATTGATGGGTATTCACAAAGGCTTCATCCACATGGATAAAAAGAGATTTAAATGGATGAATAACCAGCAAAACAAATACAGAACAAGAACATTAATATACATCACAGTAGGGGCACTGTGGTATATTGTCGAAGGCGCTTGACTATCAAACATTAAAGAGTCTGCTATAAAATGAATCTTGTTGTCTTTATTGAAAAAGAAGGACTTTTAATTTGTACAATAAAGCAATGTCAATAATAAATACAACGAGTCATATTTTTGCTAATTTTGGTAAATAAAAGTGTAAAAGTATAGTGTATAAGAGTTTTACCATGAATACAAAATTTGGTTTATTCAATCGTGGTCTCTGGCAGATAAAATCACTGACGGATGGTCCTGCTGTAACAGAGGGACTTAGAGCTAAGGCTTCCTTCTCGGGAAAAACTTGTGACTGGGTCATCACCGAGATCAATCTCCAACGCGTTCCTCTTGTCAAGAATGGAAAAAATCAGGTAAACCCGCTCTCATTGTTACGTACTATGTAGATACCTTTTAATATTTTTCTTATCGATAACTTACATGAAATAACATAATATTCATCAACATAACTTACCATAAAACTGTCTACAAACATACCATAGTGATTGATAAATGATGCAAATTATGATCACATCCTTTTCGTTTACACCCTACCTGTATCTAACCAATATGCCTACAATGCAGCAAAAACATTTTTACTAGGCATCTTCTCTGTTACATTTTAAAAGTTAGCTTTATTCACTAGTAAATGAGATTTAAATGACCAGGTTCAAATTATATTCAATTCAAAATGTCGGCATCGAGTCAAAATATATCATCCCAGTCTAATAAAACTTAGTCTAAAACAAATCATGAAATAAAAACAGAGCATTTGTAACGAACCATCGATCTAGTCCACTCTTCTGAGGCTCACACAATGAATTGAACAGTTGAATTTCTATTAGTTCCTATATATCTTGCGTCAAAACATTTCCCTCACAACATACACCTTTCCGATTTTGCTACAGTTGCCTCCTGCATTAATGTATTCATAAAACTGTATACTATCATAAAGGAATCAAATTTAATCATTCCGATCAATCAACCTAATTTCATTTTCGATTGACATGAGAAGCATTCATTTACATCATTAAATTGTGTAAATATACTGACCGTAGTACTGTTTATTACCTTTTCACGAACTAAACTTTCATGAGTGTATTGTTTATGTTTTATTGTTTGGCTTCCCAGTCGAAACCGTTCTAACGATCTTCAAAAAAGGAACAATAAATATATATTAGAAAGCTAGAATATACACATCTCTTTAGTAAAATTTTTAGTTCAATCAACTGTGGATTATCTGAAGTTGAATTCCTGTTTTCTTTCATGCTAACTAAACCTAAATGTAAATGAATGCTTCTCATGTCAATCGAAACAAAATTCACCACGAAAAATTGATTGAAAGCTTACAAAAAATTAATCTAGATGGTAAGAACATACGTCTCATATCTAAACTTTACTGGGAGCAGACAGCTGCCATCAAAATTAACAATGAAATTACAGGTTACACAAAAATCAAAGAGGAGTACGTCAGGGATGCGTAATGTCTCCATCCCTGTTCAACTTGTGCACAGAATTGGTATTCAGGGAAATTTCAGATATGAAAGGTGTTAGTATTGGGGGTGTAAATATTAATAATTTACGTTATGCTGATGACACTGTACTTTGCGCAGAGAATGAAGCAGATTTACAACATGTATTGGATATTGTAAAAGTCAAAAGTGAAGAGTTTGGTCTAAGCATGAATGTCAAGAAAACTAAATCAATGATTTTTAGTAGAACAGAGAACAAGCCTAGAATATGTTTGAAACTCAATGGACATATCATTGAGCAAGTCAGTAATCACATCTACTTAGGACAAAATATCACAGATGATGCCAGATGCGAAGCAGAAATAAAAAGAAGAATAGAAATTGCTCGGAATACATTTCTGGCAATGAAAGGATTATTCACAAATAGAAAGGTGAAATTTGCACTTAGGTTGAGACTAGTAAACTGTTATGTATGGTCTGTCCTATTGTATGGAGCAGAAACATGGACAATAAAAACAAGGCCATGGAAAATAGAATAACATCTTTTGAAATGTGGATCTACAGAAGAATGATGAAGATATCCTGGAAACGAATGAAAACCAACAAAGAGATATTGCACATGGCAGGGCGTAAACAAATTGCACTAGTAGGATTAGTTAAGGAGAGAAAAGTCAAATACTTTGGTCATGTTAAAAGGCACCAAAGCCTCTTAAAGGATGTATTGGAAGGAAGAGTGGAAGGAAGTAGACCTAGAGGAGATCCAGAATCAACTGGGAAGAGAATGTCAAGAACTGGAGTGGACTAAAACTGCGAGAGTGCACCAGAATGGCAGAAGATAGAGTGAAATGGAGAGATGTTGCAATCAACCTCCGAACTGGGAGAAGATACTTAGATAGATAGAACTAAACCTATTGTTCCGCCTTGATCGAAGGTTTTCATACTAATATCATTTCATTTAGTTTCTTTATTTTCCTACATGATACTCATTAGGACTATTATTCATGAAATGTATTTTGTTTTCTCGTCTTTGTTGACAAATGTGTAGGATTTGGTGAAAGCTGAACTCGAAGCGCACCATTCGGTAGTCCCACTGGTAGTACAACCTCACGACTTCGTCAAGAAACTTGCTGAAGCCGTTGAGAAAAGAAGAGGCTGTCAGTTCTACTGAAAGTCGTCACCCTCGACCGGCCTACAACACAATCAGTTGATCACGGGCTCGACATCGTTCTTGAGGCAGAGCTACTTCTTACATTGCTGTTATATCTACCATTTTGAAGAGATCACAGATTGAAGTCGATAGTGTCGATGTAAGCGTGTGATGACCAAAGACATCAGCACAAAGTCAATACTATTCAGGGTTGGTGGTGATACGAAAGTGAACTCTGTTATTACCATTATTAGTAGACAGACAATACTGTAGCTATGAAATTCAACTGGCTTTGATGCTTGTGGTCTCAGAAGGTCTAGATATAAGTCCAAACTTGTGCCACATGTTGGTGACTGTGATTTCAGTTTTTCACGTTAATGAAATGTGCTTTCTTACTTGACAATGTTTACAGTAAGAAGAAAATATTGGATGAATGAACACCTAAAATACAGAGCACATTCGGGTGGTTTGCGAGTTGCAGATTGCGATCAATAACTATACCAGTAAAACTATCATCTCACGATGAAATTACTTTTATCACAAACAGCATCTTCCCTACACTGTCAATCTTTATGTGTGATAAAGGTAACTACATTTTGGAAATTTTGTTACTGTGATGTTATAAAACAACGCATGATGGTTTACAACATCCATGTGGCGTCATGGTTCTGTGTTAAAAAGCATTGAAAGGCTCAGTACATTATTTCGTTGACAATACAAAAGTCTACATTCAGTGTACACTGTACATTATCGCCCATGAGGTTGACATATTTTTAATCTTATCTCATTTCATGTTATGATTGTTATAGTATGGTTTATCCTTAATAGATAAAGTTTATACCTTCTGAGAACTTTAACGATCAATCACTATGACTCCTTAGATTGATCAATAAAGAGTTTTAAAAGATATTAAGAATAGACCATATTTTCACAATCGCATGAAGAAGGTAAACAAACTTTATTCAACTTTAATTTGTATTTCATGAGTTGTGTCATACGCGATTGTGATAGCGTTTATGTAATATTGGGCATTTCGAATTGATTTGGATGACTGATTGTCTTTTTGTATATATAATGATATATAATGTATTCTGTTTGATTTTTGTATCTCTTCTGTTAAGATGTTAACATGATCATATCTTTAATTACAGAGTTTGAAATTTGTACAGTTTTTAAAATGGAAGTCCACCATGATATTAAGTTGGTTTTAATAAAAGCAGAAATAAAAACCTAATCCAAGTATTGAAGCGTGGTATTGTAATCATGCTAGATAAAAATATCAACTTAATGGTTGATATATGTATGTTTTATTACATATCTTCAAGCCGCATAAGACTAAATTATACACACTGGTACATGATCGTACATCGTGTACTCAGATTAACTGATGGAATTTGTACTTTACAGAAAACATGCAAACTCTAATCCGTCTGGTGCTCATATAATTGAAAAGCCACAGAGTGGAAAACTTAGAAAAAGTAGTATAGTATAAATACCGACTAGACATATTATTTCGATATACTCAGTCATGTCAGCCGCAATACAAAGTATTGAGTCATGTTATTTGATCTCTATATTTTAGCAAGTCTTTGCAAAGCATTCTAATCTAATTAAAATTGTAATTATGATTTCACATACAATATTTATTGCATATAACAGCAAAAAACGTCAAGTGAAACAAAACCATTTTAAAGCCTTGCTACTCCCTGATTACCAAGAAGAGTCATGGCAGTACAAGTTGAAAAATAATACACAAATAGTAATGAGATAGTAATGAGTAATTGATGATTTAGTCTGAAATATGAATGCCAATCTGAAGAGCTTCTTGTTCCTACATTGACTATATTATGACCGTTGGTGTCATAGTTTTCCTACTTCTTTAAAAATAGAATCGGACAGAGGAATACTTACAACTTTCTTGTTGCATTGATAAAAATCCAGACGTTTAAGTTTCATTTACCTTGCTTGGCACAAAATGACAACTCACTGAGTGGTTCTATACAGCATGGCCCTCACATGAAAGTGTAAAAGCATAAGTGAACTTCAAATCTCTTGTTCTTTGTGCTGAAATTTACCAATGCATTGATAATATATACTAGTGAATATACCATTATTTTCAACATATATATATATACTATGTATTCTGTTATCTAAGTTATTTGTAGATTGTAGTAATAAGTTGCCATATATATTTGTAAAATATGTTTAAAGATGTTCGTATTGCCAATTTGCCCTTGTGTGTTGTTAATACCGAAATGAAATGTGGATTGTAAATGCAATAATAACGTCCGAAATAATTCAGTAACTATTCATAGCATTGTATTTCTCAGTTAACTATCTCTACTTATGAAGTTATCAAGCCTGTGAATATATGACAGTGTACAATAATCACAAATACTTAGCTAGCAATTCGGGGAGTTGGGTAAAATATGATGCAACATAACTAAGGTCAAAACAATATGTTCAGGCCTAATGTAACTGGGTTTTTATATCAAAAGCATTATGGTAATACGGACTTGAAATAATGTGTAGAATCCTATTAAGCGAGGAGGTAATTAATAGCGCTTTTAGAAATTGTTTAAATATACATTTTAATGCAAGAACACCTCCTCCCCCTTCTTTATTCTTCTAGAACCGTTCCTGAGCTAGTTACTACAAAAATAAGAATGATCTCGACAAAAGGAATGGAAGAGATGAACAGATATTCGTAGAGAGGGAAATAAATATATATACATTGTGCTGAAATTTACCAATGCATTGATAATATATGTTAGTGAATATACCATTATTTTCAACATATATACATATACTATGTATTCTGTTATCTAAGTTATTTGTAGATTGTAGTAATAAGTTGCCATATATATTTGTAAAATATGTTTAAAGATGTTCGTATTGCCAATTTGCCCTTGTGTGTTGTAAATACCGAAATGAAATGTGGATTGTAAATGCAATAATAACGTCCGAAATAATTCAGTAACTATTCATAACATTGTATTTCTCAGTTAACTATATTTACTTATGAAGTTATCAAGCCTGTGAATATATGACAGTGAACATGATATATATAGGTCTAATTTGTTAATAGTCTGCCAAACATGAAGGGGCAAATTGGTAAGTTCTCTAAAGAGGAGAGGATGAACTGTCTTATTTAAAGCGTGCATGTAAATGTGTATACTGCCTAGTCAAACTGTGAAGTGACGTGAGTGATGCATGTATATTGTAATGTTGAAATCAATGACTGTACAGACCATTTTAGAAACCTTTACTTCATCTTAAATTAGTCGTTTGCAAGTCAGAAAGGGACGAATTTTAGTCAAACTTTACTGTTTTTAGTAATGAAAGGATTAGGAATAACGGCTGATAAATTCTAATCTGATTGTGGGACATTCAGACGATATGAGGGCTGAATGTGTTTTGTAGATGTAGTCCAAGATAGGTCAAAACTTAGACCTCATACTTGAGGTCATTGTGCAATTCTAGAAATGTAAATCTATTTGGCTGGCATCCGTCTCCACCCTTATGTCGGGTACATGACTTTTGTTATAATGAGATTACATACAGGAATTTATTGATTTCAATGTTGCATTTATTTGTAGAAAAATCTGAAATGATTGAAATAAGGGCAATATGTAATAATTTTTATTTAAAGTGCTGGTTCACAATAAATAATATGTTGATATGTGAATATAATGTTGTTTGCCTTATTTCTTTTGAATATAATCTCCTTTAACACTTAAAAAAAACCTGATTTCGAGAGTAAGTGTGACATTTTCAAAGGTAGAGGATAACTTTATAATATACGGTTACAAAAAGAATTTCATATTTGATCCATGATCCCTGTCATGCCTAGGTTTAGTTTGATCATATAAACTGCAAACTTGAAGAACTTATAAAGAACATATCTTTAACTGAATGAAACTTTTTATTAATCCACGATATGGTTTCGGTTTTCTTGGGAAATGGTGGCAGTGTCTTCATGAATCAGGAATTCTAGTCGGTGAGGTCACATAATAATAATTGATAGTCAACCTCACTTCAATTTTTTTTTTTTTTTTAGTGTCTAATTATATAATAATTTTCCAGTAATGCGTCAAACTGACGTTATGCCCAACTTATTATTCTATGCGTCTTCTTTCTTCGGTTTACTGCTTTAATCATCTTAACCAATTTGTTATCTTAAATGCGAAAATCACCAGTTGTGAATTATTCGCATCTGGGCCCTGATCATAATCATTATACATTTTTGTATGTATTGTAATTATCTATTTCTATAAGGGATTTGCTCCCAGACACTCAAATTCAGTTATTTTCAGTTGCATATACCAATTATTGTACCCGTTTATATAAAACGGGGTCCTGATTTGCATTGCTTATTCAGAATCACGGAAAATGTGTCTATGAGGCTATCACGAGTCAAGGTAGTTGAGAGTCCAAAGCCCAAAGGGTGTTAGATTCATGATTTACATTTATCGAGCTTGGAACAGCAAGTTTATCAGAGGCCTGGGGGCGTTTCATCAACATTTGTCCGCCGACAACTGTCGGTGCTGACTAAATTTGACCAATCAGAGGCCTGGAAAATAGTCGATGACAATAAAATTGTGGGTGAAAATGATATTAGTCGGTGAAAACCACCGACTAATTCTTTCATGAAACGCCCCCAGGTGGTCATTCAACATGGAATGAAAACAGGGTCCTGCAACGTCCAAATGAATCGTATTTCCCGCAATCAATCGTTATGAGTAGTAACTTACGATATAATTTAACGTTGTCTATAAATAGAATGCATTGATTGCAGCAAGACTGGAGACATATAAGTTATTCTATACTAAATATTAAAGACAACTATAAAGATGGAAATAGGAGAGACAGGGAAAAAGAGGAGAGAGAAAGGGAGATTCATGAGGACATAGCGAGATGGTAAATAGAGAGAAAGATATATATATATATATAGAGAGAGAGAGGGTGAGAGAAGGGTGAAGGAGGGTGTGTGTGTGTGGATGGGGGTAATCAGGTTTCGAATCCAAGCCAAATGGTCACATCACAGAGCATGGCATTTTGTACACAACCGTCTCTCTCTCTCTCTTTCTCTACACGGGAGTAGTAAATTAATTCTTACTTTCCCAAGATATCTCAATCCATGAGTACATACTGGGTAGTAGGTATCAGGTGCCTAGGAGTAAGATTGACAGATGTTATTTTCTACAGTGCCTACTCGCATGACTGGTTATATTGCGTCACAGTTTAGAATAGAAAAAGGGACTTCCCAACGATTTTGCGCAATTTCGGCCCTAGCTTGTCAAATGCGGCCATCCAAACAAACCGCGGGCTGATGAGAAGAAAGGAACCAAATTACCAAATAATATGAATGTAGACTCTGGTAACAGAACAGAGGTAAACAAATGCTGTATATGCCCACGTCACACCGATGACACAGGCCTCAGACCGAACACAAGACCGAATTTAAGATTACATTACCCCGAAAGTCCAAGAATTGATCGGTATGGATTCGGTTTAGCCATGTGACAGGGGTATGATGATTATAGATAGGCAAACTTCTCACGTCCTTGCGCAAAGATTTCTACAATATGCTATGACTAGCAGGATAACAAGGAAAACAAACAGACAATGTTAAATGAAGAAATTTGTCAATATTTACGGCAACTTCACGTTACGTTTATACCATACGTTTAATCAAGCGATGGTAGAAGCCAAGATATTAGAAACAAAGTATATTTTCTTTCTGACAACATAACTTAGATCTATTATCGTTTTTCTTGGAATATTCAATTAGTTGCCCACTTTTGATAACTTACTTTCTTTACGATGACCTTACAGAGAAATATCTTTAAATCTCTTCTACACTACCTTAAACTAAACAAATATTCCGGAATAATAAGGCCTACTTATTATTCATTCTCTCACTTCACTCCAGGGCGGGGGTTTAAATCAGGATTCGAATCCAAGCCAAATGCTAACGCCACATAGCATGGTATTTTGTACACAACCGTCTCTCTCTCTCTCTCTATCCTGGAGTAGTGAATAAATTCTTACTTTCCTAAGATATCTCAATCCATGCAGTAAATACGGGGTAGTAGGTATCAGCAGGGAGATGAAAGGATCAGGCGCCTATGAGTAAGATCAGGGAGATGAAAGCGATGTTATTTTCTACACTGCCTACTCGCATGACTGGTTATATTGCGTCATAGTTTAGAATAGAAAAAAAGGGATTTTCCTTCAATTTTGCGCAATTTCGGCCCTAGCTTGTCAAATGCGGCCAACCATATAAACCGCGGGCTGATAAGAAGAAAGGAACCAAATTACCAATGTGGACCCTGGTAACAGAACAGAGGTAAACAAATGCTGTCTATGCCCCTGTCACACCGATGGCACAGGCATCAGACCGAACAAAAGACCGAATTTTAGATTACATTTATACCCCGAAAGGCCAAGAATTGATGGATGTGGATTCGGTTTTGCCGTGTGACAGGGGTATGATGATATAGAAAGGCAAATATGTCATGTCCTTGCGCGAAGGTTTCTACAATATGTTATGGCTAGCAGGATAACAAACAGACAATCTCAAATGAAGAAATTTGTCAATATTTACGGCAACTTCACGTCACGTTTGTACATACGTTTCATCAAGCGATGGTAGAAACCAATTAGATATAAGAAACAAATATTTTTTTCTTAGATCTATAATAATTTTTCTTGAAACATTCAATTATTAACCCACTTTTGATAACTTACTTTCGACACGATGACTTTACAGAGATATACCTTTAAATCTCTTCTACACTACCTTAAACTGAACAAATATTCCGGATTAACAAGGCCTAATTATTATTGATTCTCTCCTTCACTCCAGGGTGGAGGTATAAAATCAGGATTCGAATCTAAGTCAAATGCTCACGTCACAGAGCATACCATTTTGTACACAACCGTCTCTCTCTCTACCCGGGAGTAGTAAATTAATTCTTACTTTCCCAAGATATCTCAATCCATGAGTACATACTGGGTAGTAGGTATCAGGTGCCTAGGAGTAAAATTAATAAATTTTATTATATACACTGCCTACTATCATGACTGATTATATTGCGTCATAGTTTAGAATTTAAAAAAGGGATTTCCCTACGATTTTGCGCAATTTCGGCCCTAGCTTGTCAAATGCGGCCAACCATATAAACCGCGGGCTGATAAGAAGAAAGGAACCAAATTACCAATGTAGACTCTGATAACAGAATAGAGGTAAACAAATGCTGTATATGCCCCTGTCACACCGATGACACAGGCATCAGCCCGAACACAAGACCGAATTTAAGATTACATTACCCCGAAAGGCCATGGTTGTGGATTCGGTTTTGCCGTGTGACAGGGGTATGATTATATAGAAAGGCAAATTTGTCACGTCCTTGCGCGAAGGTTTCTACAATATGCTATGGCTAGCAGGATAACAAAGAAAACAAACAGACAATTTAAAATGAAGAAATTTGTCAATATTTACGGAGAAATTTTACAATATTTACTTCCGTCACGTTTATACCATACGTTTCATCAAGCGATGGTAGAAGCCAAGATATAAGAACAAAATAGATTTTCTTCTTAACATCATATCTTAGATCTATAATTATTTTTCTTGAAACGTTCAATTATTTACCAACTTTTGATAACTCACTTTCTATACGATTACCTTACAGAGAAATACCTTTCTTCTACACTTCCCTAAACTAAACGAATTTTCCGGAATAGTAAGGCCTACTCATTATTAATTCTCTCATTTCACTCCTTTGCGATTGACTGTCTCTTTTTAAATTTAATGTATAATGAATAAGGAACAACCAGCATTGAAATTGACACAAACCTCTCTATATAGGCCTATTCCTTCTCAGATTGCCATAACATGTACGAATACTCGACTAGAGTAATCTAATAGACAAATGATATATGTACACTTTACATGAAACACTGTCAAAGTTAGGTCCATCGGTTCATCATTCACCAAAAAGTGTATCGAATCTAATTGAGAAATGTCGTTTATTTAGCATCTAATGTTTCAATTTAGACACAGAAATGAAGTTAGCGATGTAGCGCAACCCCATGCCATAGTTTCTCTACTGGGATATCTTAATTGACAGAATTCGTCCATTAGATAAATCGAGTATACGATTTATCGAAATCCCAAAGTAAATTCGCATTTTAGCTTGTTTGATTAACCCCCAAAAAAAGGAACAAACTAGTCAAAATTGCGGTTAACCTTTGTCCACCCCTCGATGCACACGCAAACAATCACATGTGCTGCGTTAAAGGTCTGACTACAGTGTATTTCACAATAAATTTTTTTTGGACACAATCGAGGGAATCTTTCAAGCATATAACAAAATGAGGAACAGCAATCTGTAAATTCAACAATTCACATGCCACCAAACGTACCATAAAATAAGTTGTACGTTACCGTACATATTCCTGTGAGAAAACTAACGCGGTTCAGTTGTATGCCTAAATATTCTGTATTATACGGTGTTGAATAGTTTGGGATAGTTTCTGCGATCATGGAAGATTCGGAGACTCTTGAAAACGACGGGCAAGGTGGAATTATCTTCCATAGAGGATATCTAATTATAGGCGAAAATCAGACAGTTGAAGGCGGATTAACACTTGTATTCCCTGTAAGTACAATTGGAGACAACAAAAATACACATATCTCATGCACACTGGCACTTTTATGTTTGTGATATTACTGGCGGCAAGGATATCATATTTCAATGACACTAGTATAGTTAAAAAAAATAGATAATGACATTAATCGAAGTAAATCAAATCAAATAAGAATGGTTCTGATGGCAGTGATAATGACGGTAATTATTAGGGTGGTCAAGGTGGTGGTGGTGATCTTGATGCTTTTTATTTTATAAGTAATTACTAATGCTAGTAGTAGTAGTAGTAGTAGTAGTAGTAGTAGTAGTAGTAGTAGTAGTAGTAGTAGTAGTAGTAGTAGTATTAGTAGTAGTAGTAGTAGTAGTAGTAGTAGTAGTAGTAGTAGTATTAGTAGTAGTAGTAGTAGTAGTAGTAGTAGTAGTAGTAGTAGTAGTAGTAGTAGTTCTTGTCGTTGTTGTTGCGGTTGTTGTTGTATGTTAATGGTAACCTAACTGTTCATGATCTACATATAGTTTATTCCATATGTAAATGTTTCTCTTTGTTTTCCAACCCTCAGAAAAATGGGAAACGTTACGCAGTCTTACAAAACACAGGCCCTCTACAGTTCTGTCTTTGCCTGTACAAAGATGAGAAAAGCTTCCTGAAGAAAGAGAAGAAGAGTTCAAAGGTTACTGAGATGCACTTCACGGCTAACATCAAAATTCATTCGTTGGAGATGATGATTGGGAAATCGAGAAAACCACAGAATATATTCATCATCGTACATGGTAGTATGCCTCGCTATTTCAAACCTTCTAACGGGTGAGTCTTACATTCTATATCTTGTGAATAAATTTAAAAGATTTTATGCACTTGTAACCTAAAGGATATGTAATGCTTTACTTTACCATGGACTTATATACATTCTTATATGCATATAAGTTCCATTTTTTACTGAGATAATGGAGGTGGGGTAAATGCTATATTTAACACTTGGTTGTGAAGGCGGTGCTTCTCCCCTCTCCCCACCCCTTTCACGTACGAATATACATGAACAAACAAAATAATACACTATAAACATACCATATTAAAACATTAAATTAAAGAGTCTAGTATCTATTTTATCAAGTTATCTGCAAGATTTTATTCAAAATCCTATAAAACGCTTATTCCTTTACTATTATAAAAGTCCGCCGACCATGACAATGGTACTTTTTTGCAGCCTGTGAGCTAACTGGTAGTTTACTTAACCTGGTTGCTAAGTGAAAATTAAGTAAGCAACCAGGGGACCAACGAGTCCTATCCGAGGGATTCGGTAATGGGGATTAATGCCTTACCAAAGGGCACTAGCACATCGTCTTGGTTTCGAACCCGGGACCTACCACGGAGCCATCGCGTCTCGATGTCCAGGTTAAACAAAATGGGTCATGCTGTTTATAATTTCCTTTTAAGTCACATTTGATATCGGGTAATCGGTTGTGTGTTTGTGACATGTCGTTCATATAATGATGTCTAAAGGGGTAAAGAAAAAAATTAGTGAAAATTACATTTTTTTTTTTTAAATACAAGGTTTTTTTTCGGAATATTCTTGAATGGCCGTTCCAGGTTACTTTGTTTCAATTACAATCCTTTGTACTGCATTGGTTAAACTGTATATAAGACGGAAATTGCAATCTACTTCATACAACCTGAGAATACGTTTTATAGAATATCACAGCTCCATTTTTGCAAAACGACTGATCATAAGAATGCTTATAAAAACAACGTTGATATTAAAGTTTCCGATTTTTCAGGTGTTTTATTTTAAAAGTAATTACCATAGTGTAGATATTTTGATACAAGAGGAAATTCATGTCCAAATATCGACAAAAACAAAAATAAATTATAATTTCTTGTGGTTCTTTTTAGAACAAATAGCAGTGAGATCTATTTATTTTGGTAAAGTGGTATTGTTGTTCTCAAAGGCCACCAATTACGTCAGTTGTTAGAATAGTACACATCATTAGATTTGATATCGCTTCTTAGTTCAACATTACAGACCAAACACTGTGACTTTCATGTGTTGACTTCTGGTCAAGGCTTTGCTGTGGTTTTTTTTTTTTACCTTGTTGTGGTTTTGGGGTTTGTTTGTTTTGGTCTTTGTTGGTATGTAACACTTTTTTATGAAGACCTGGGCCCCGTCTTATAAAGAGTTGCGATAGATCCAAATCAATCGCAAGTCCTCCAATCAATCGCAAGTTTGCAGTCCCCTATCTCTTATGTGCATAGTTGCGATTAATATCAACTCTTTATAGACAGGGCCCTGGATCTTTAATAATATCAATAATAATTATGTCATTGTTTTCCTTTTATGTAGGCCCCTAAGTTTTTCCCGATCAAATTCGTAAGTTTTTTGTTCCAAACAAATAGAGTCCGTGTAGTATCCAGTGTACAATTTTTGCACTAGAATTAGTTGATAAATTTATTTTAACACTTAATATTGTTCGTTAACCATTTTTCTTAACTTTCATGTGTTACTTCTTAATCATTTTTCATTACGCATGCAAATAAACACGCACTCATCACCTCCTGTAACATGTTGCTTTATTCCCCAAATACTAATTTTTACTTCAATTTTTAAAAGCCGAGGATTCATTTAAGCGTACTCACTGGTAATCAGTCATTTTGATTTACACTTAGGATATGTCTAATGGCTTTACAAGACCCTTCTCTGTGTGTGGGTGAGGGTGTGTGTGTGTGAGGGGTAGCTATGAGGTTCCACACTAAACCTCTTCAAAGACGAGTTTACTCTCTTGTTATTGCTATTATTAAAGACGTTGCTGAGTACGGGTCATGTAATATCAAGAAACTATCTTGAAGTTATATGGCGTATGAGAGCACCTCAAGAGCAATCGCTTTTACGAAAAAACATTAATTTCATATTATTCCACATTAAATTAAAAAATAATGAACAAGATCACAAATTGTACCTTTACAAGAAATCAGCGTTCGAGTTTTGAATGTCTACAGGAGTTTCCAAGGTAAAACTATGTCCCCCGAAATTCAATATTCGGACAACTTAAGAAAAGAGTGCCTGACATTACATTTAGTACTAGCCAGACAGTTTGTCTCAAGTCATTTGCTCTTCACCCATTCGTTATAATGGAAGTAAATTCTAACTCCATTTAGTCTTAACCGTTCTGGTCCAAAGCCCAATGTTAATTTATTTCCCAATATTCTTATATAACACGATATCAACTACTTTCGAAAAATCAACCTAAGGCAATTTCATTAGCCTTGTATGTCACATATTGAAATGTGTTACGTAATCCGAACATGAATTATATGAGCTGTACAATATGGTATTGAAGTTGCCCTAGAGCTGATTTTACGAAAATTAGCTGTCGTTTTGTACTTTCATTTCACAATCATGTTACACCCAATATCTAATTACTACTACATCTGATACACGTGTAATCTGTCTAATATCCACTTTCGTCCAACGCCCATTTAGGTATTCGTTATATCTATTTGGATGATTAGTCTTTAGTCTGTGAGCTCATTAGTTTATTTTGTTCACATCTTTTATCGCTTCCATATCGTACATTGTATAAGTTGTGTGTAACGACAATGAATGTAAATGTATTATCACATATATATATATATATATACTTATATTAATATAGTCGTGTTGATATAGTCTTAAAATATTTTTGTTTAAATCAGTTTTGTATAAAGCATTCGCAGGCGCGGATCTACGGGGGTTTAGGGGGTTTAAACCCCCCTTGGGCGGCCAAAAAAAAAGGAAAGGAAAAAAAGAAGAAAAAAAAAGAAAAAAGAACGCACACTGCTGGAGAGAAACCCTTTCAAGTGCAAATATTGTGAGAAGATATTCAACTCATCTGGTAACTTAACCAAACACATGATAACTCTGGATATAACTGTGTATTCAACTGTTACTTGATTTTAAAAGACGTTATACTGCACTGCTTTTTATGGTCTCCATCGTGTTATTACATGCTTGGAAAACATCACTTACGGGGTTCAAATAAACACCCCCAAAAAAAAAAAAAAAAAAAAAAAAATGCCGGTGCCACAAGCTGTGGACGATGCTCCGCATCGTCATTATTTTGGTCAATCCCCCCCCCTTAGCAAAAAGCTATCCGCCCCTGGCATTCGGAAAGTAAGCATATTCATAGACAACATTGAAATTTAACGCTTGGGAAAAATTAATTGAGAGGTCGCGGAGTTTCCCCAGCAAGAAAATGTAACGGTTTCTTCATCCGTGGCAATTCATGGATTGATTGACAATTCCCATCCTAACATCGTTTGACAAATGTGTTACTAATAAGATATTGTATACCTTTACCCGGGGTAAGGAGTTTGAACTAGTAACAAGTAAAAGTAAATGACTATAACTACGTTAACAAAGGATAACAATATTTCCTGTCTTCCTGTCTTATCGGTAGTTTTATCATTTTGTTATCGCAGAGTTGAGATGATGGACTGGGTACAGGGTTTTCAGAAAGTAGCTAATGCAATAGCACGTCGAACTTCATTGACCCCGAGCCCAAGGTCAAGCACAGAGGATGATACACATGTCACTAGCAGACCAAATAAACCGGTAAATATATGTCCTTATTTCAAATGATAATCAATACATGTGATTATGTTACTACTGTTACTACTACTACTACTACTACTACTACTACTACTACTAATACTACTACTACTACTACTACTACTACTACTACTACTACTAC
>CP137677.1:32500473-32528566 GCA_037976565.1 Mesocentrotus franciscanus
CTACTACTACTATACTACTACCAATAGCACCATCACTACTACTACTACTACTACTACTACTACTACTACTAACACTACTACTACTACTACTACTAAACTACTACTACTACTACTACTAACATACTACTACTACTACTACTACTACTACTACTACCAGCACCAGCATCAATACTACTACTACTACTACTACTACCACCACCACCAACTACACTACCACCACCACTACTACTACTACTACTACTACTACTACTACTACTACTACTACTACTACCAGCACCACTACTACTACTTCCACCTTACTTTTATTTCTACTACTTTCGTTATTATTATATTATTATCATGTACCTAGAAGCGCCCTGATCAAGACAGCGGTATTGATATCACACCGATCACACCCCGAGGTTCAGCCATGTCAACCGATCAATCTGAGAAAGTAGGCGAGAATAGAACCCCTGAGGAGGAGGACACCCCAGTAAACATCCTACCAGAGGCCATTGAAATGGATATCCCTGAAGAAGATAGCGATGATGATGCTGGTGCCACTGCCACTGGTGGTGGTGGAGGAGTAAGCGATGTTGCTCATCACGATGGGCCATGTCGACGTTCACGAATGGTGCTGACCAACGGTAGGGCCGATCTAAACAATGTTTTGTTAGTTTGTAATATGTGATGTTTTAAATTTTATGTTGAATTTATGTTGGGATCAATACAGAAACCATCAGTTAATGGTTTTTATACTGAATGTCAGTCTTTGCTAATTAAAACTAATATTTTTTTTATTTCAGAATAATTTGTTTAGGTTGAACAGAAATAAAGTGATCAAATGAAATTAAAGTGTTTGTTTTCTTCAGAAACTAGGTTCAAACGACTAATTATGTTTATTAATTTATACAAATACCTTATTGGTCAAGATATTTTTCTCTCAGAATTTCTTTCAGACCACTAAATCCAGACCACATGCTTGGACACACAATATTAATGAATAAAAATGAATAATGGAGTAAGCTGTACTACAGGTCAAATTACTATTTTCAGTGGATTTATTGTTTCATTGTTTGAAAATATTTATTGATCTATATTTGATATTAGGTTTAATATACAACTGAGCATGTCTTTCTAATAGTGCTGAAGTAGGAACTGTATTATTTCGTTATCATACGCTGTACAATCTATCAAATATCGTGTCTATGTCTACGTTTAAGAAAGTGAAATTTATTAACACTTCAATAATGCTATCAATGTATTTTTTGTCAAGTCAGTGTGGTTTAGAAATTTCGATTTTCCTGATATTTGATACGAAAAAGATCTCTATGAAGAGCAATATGTCCATGCTAATCAATCATTTTCCCGATGTCAAAGTTATTTTTACTTTCTTTCTTCCTGATGTGAAACAGATCGCTATGAAGAGCAGTTTGTCCCTAACAAACAGAGGATTATCCCGAAGACAACCGTCAAAAATTCCAAGTCATTGTTTGAACCTATCGTGGAAAAAGGACCCAAACCCGAACCCAAACCGCGAACCCTAAAAACCGTGGAAGAAATCCGAAAGAACATTGTCACCATGAGGTTATCTACATGGCCTAACCGACCCGAGAGTGGGGAAACCGATCCGGCTAAAGATCCGAATTATCAAAAGGTGGTCCTCAAAACGGAGAGGCAACTTAGTGAACCGGAAGTAGTCGACATCGAGCTTGACAGTTCCCCAAAGATCCCACCGAAAAGGAATAATTCTGTTGCTCAATGGAAGACGATGGACATAGCCAAAAGTAATTGTGTGATATTGGAAATACATTGACGTTAACCAGTTCACTTTTGTTATTGAAAGAACTGGTGAAAATAATACAAATTAAAGCAAGTCCCCAAAGGCTTGTTAAAAGCATTAAATTACAATATTTTAAGTTTTAAATGTTTCCAAAATACAAGCACGCTTTTCTACAATTCTACTTGTACGACCATGCCAAGAGTGTTGACAATTATGCCTACCTTTAACTCTTTATTCCTCATTTGTATCTGTTTGAGAACGAAAAGAGACTTCCAGAAATGTCAGAATGCCGTGTAAAGAGTCAGTCCCACTTGACCTGTAACAATATCGATAGTATGTACCGATTTTCTCAGATTGTTGTCATCTCAACACCAATACCCAATACATTTTAAAGATAAACTTCACGTTGGTGGTAGTCTGAAAGCTAATATATTTTATGTTAGTATAATTATTATCACAAAATCTCAATTAGGACAAGTCATTGGTTAATTTTTGCGCAAACTGACGGCGTACACGTCTGGTACACGTACAGACATTTATTCCCCATCACCTATTCCGGGCAATTTAGTTTTTTACGACAATATAAACATACTTTTCACTAACGTAAAATACAACATAGTCTCAGAATACGATCATTGGAGACTGATTTGGAACGATCCATATTTAACTTTAGTCAAATGTCACTAACGCTGGTGGTAATATTTATTCCTTTGTTTGTGCCTACCTCGACAGACCTAGAGAAAAAGCTTGGGGACAGGCCGCCTATAGGAACTCATTCCCGTAAAAGTGTGCAAGAAAAGCGGATGAAACAAGCTCGGCCAAAGCGGGTGAGTGGGCTCAGTAATGAGGATGAGGAGGAGGAGGAGGAGGAGGGCGGTGGAGAAGCATCCAACCAGGATGCAGAGAGTGAACCACCGTACGATCGACTGTCTAAATTTCGACGGGATAAAAATCCGACCGATGAGCCGGACATCGATCAGGAGGACGACGGGTTCGAGAAGATGATTGAGGAGGACAAACGATCCTCAGGTGAATCGCTTCCTGATATCGATAGAAATAGACTTTACACTGACAGCCACATGAGAAGAAGACCTCTCCCTCACCCTAATCAAGAGACGGATTGGAAAAATGTAGGGTAAGTGTTGGACAAAAATTACACTTCAAACATCAGTCCACCCATTATGCAGAGATCATCTCCCTGCATTATGTTAACCCAATGAGTTCCGTATTCTCCAATTCCCATAGGCATGATAAGGTTAATACACGGACCGCCCAATTCCCATAATAATAATAGTTCAGTTCTTGTATAGCGCATAATACGTTATGAAATAACATCTCTATGCGCTTCCAAAGAGCTTTGGAAATTGATACCCTAGCTTTAGCTCCGGCAGCCGATATCAGCGCACAGTGCATTTCAAGGAATAATCCTACCAGGTACCCATTTACCTCACCTGGGTTGAGTGTGGCAAATGTAGATCAATATCTTGCCAAAGGACATTAGTACTCGAACCGCGGACCTTGTGATCGATAGTCCGGTGACGTATCCACTCGACCACAACAACTCTATCGACCACAACACCTCCATAGGCATGATAATGTTAATACACGGACCGCCCAATTCACGTAGGCAATGAGTTTATAAATTATGCATTGTGAATTTTTAAAAACATTTACAACATGTGAACATGTCTACTTAAAGCCCCACTGCACTACTTGTAGCTACTTGCTCCCTCTATATAGAAAACAATGCCTAAGCGGTGCCCGTTGGTCCCCCATGATCTTTTTTTCCTTATGTTAATTGAGAGCTGAGTTGATGAGAACCACCTGTCAGTGACCATACCAGGAGGTCTAGTCCCTCCTGGCCAAACTAGTGCAGACGGGCTTTAATACTCAAACCTGCAATCGTCTTTTTACTCACATTACACAAATCTATCATGCCGCTGTTGTTGTTTTCTCTTTGCTTCGTAGGAACATGGTGTACGAACAATCTTGCCGATCTTGTAATGTCAGTGTGGCCAAAAGTGACGTCAAGAACGCGTTAGTTCTAGTTAAAGTCCAGGATGAATTAATGTAAGTAGAAAAGAACATCCACCGTTATCTAAATCATTATTCACCAACGAAAGATCATCAACAACAATGACAATAATAATAATAACGACAATGCCGACGACGACAACATCATTTCTCATATAATTATGTATTACGTATTTGTACAATATGTGACCAAAACAAATTTCCATGTATTCTTGTGAATTTGGATGAATAAAAGAATTGAATTGAATTGAACAACAACAACTGCGACAAAAAGGCTCAAGGCTTTATGGCATCACGTTCAAGTGTCGATGTAGAGTATGTACATACAGAACAATTTTCCCCCCATTTGTCCTTTTTCCCTAATTGTCACTCTCGAACATGGTGTTTGAATAAGTAATGATGGGGTATTGATAATTGCAGACCACGTTATCATTATTATTTTTAAATTGGTGAATTATGTGAATAATGTTATCAAATGTTTTCTGAAAACATTCTTATTTCTTTCAATCTTTTCTTGATAGGATCGCAGGCTGGAAGAACGAGGTATCACACAAACTACACGGCAAGTTCCATGTTGGTGACGTCATAGTGCAGGTCAATGAGATCATGGTTGGCGAGAACGGTCTAGAGTTCGTACTCGCGCTCATTAATTCATCGGCCAAGAACGAGGTATGGTTTTATAAATGGTGAGGGGGGCGGATCTAGGTTTTTTAAGGTGGGGGCAAGTCCAAAATATATCTTACAAGCAAGTAAAAAAGGGGGGGAGCGATAATTTGTCATGTCCCTTTTATTTGCCATGTCCCTTTTGGGTCGAAATGTTAAAAGGGGAGACATTTTGGGGGTGTGTACTAATTAAGTAACTCCCCCTCCCCCTCATCGAAATTTATCAATGGCTAATGACCATAATTAATTTCATTTACAGGTCCTCATCATTCTTTATGAAGTCCATGCACTGTTCAACAAATATGTATATCAAGAGAGTACTCTGTGCTAACCCATACAACATTTAGCATTATTATGAAACTTACATCCCACTTTGAAAGCAATAGCCTTACAGATATTTCGTGTTATCTGATTCTAAACTTCCTATTTCTAACAGCTGACTTTGCCTGGTGAATGACATTGGAGCAAAACATTTCCAATTGACCTAAATCTATAATATCCACACATTTTTTTCACAAAAACGAGATCCGACATCTGACAGACCGACATCAGACCTAACAAGAATGGCCATGAGTCTATCGGTTTGGAGTGGTTGTGGAGTCGGTTTGGGAGTGTCTTGAGGTGTGAAACTAATATATTAGATATTGATTTATTTTATTATCTTAAATAATACTCACTATTTTATACGCTGACACAGATCCCGTTTGTGATAAAACGTCTTCCCTATGCCTCGATAAAGGAACTTAATAAGACAGCAGAACAGACCAGCTGGGGTCTCGAGACACATAAAAACGAGGTACGATTTCAACTTTTTTGTGTGAACATAAAATCTTTTTTAGTTGTTTTAATCTCAAATATGATAAATTGCTTGCATGTTATCATTGCCGCGATAAAAACGGCACCAAAGAACTAATATAGGCCAACTTCCCAAGCCTGTACATTGTTTTTATATTTTGATTTCTTTTTTTTCTCTCTTACTCACTTAACAGAATTGAATGTTCAATGATATCTTAGTCAATTAACGTAATTAGTAGTTACACCAAGCAAAATGTTACATGAAGAGATTAATTTGCCTTTGTATCTGATATATTATCTTGACTTTCTGGTAAGTAATTGTACAAAAAATTAAATTGAGTCACTACAACCTTTGCTGTTTTCTGTTGTCCATTTACTCTATTTTTAGTTTGTGCATGTACATAGAAATACCATTTTAACCATTTGCCGTTGTTGTTGTTGTTGTTGTTTTGGTGTTATTTAGGTTTATTCTTACGTGTTCAACTGTTCATCATCATCTTTGTTTTCGCTGCTTCCATTTCAGATAAGGAGTGTAAGCGGTCCAGCCCTTGACGGCGGTATCACGCCCAAGACATCGGCTGTGCTAAGCAGTAAACAGTGCGAATGGGTCGTCACCGAACTTGCACATCAGCGAATTCCGTCAGTGAAGTGCGCACAGGATGAGGTAATTCCAATTAAGATTTAGAAAGAAATGAATAGCATTACTCTCTTACAAATAAGCTGTTTTTGAAACTGACATTTTTTTTATTACCGTTTTTACTGGGGAGAAGCAGAGTTTTTCATCTACGGTATACCGTATGAAAATGTAAACGTGATGTTATGGACTTACCAATTAAAATTTATGTTCATATTATAAAGAGTAAGTACCGATTACACGGGTAAGAAATAAACAAACCTTATTACAAAGAAGAATTTCCACTCTTAAATTCTAACATTTTGCATAACTTGACAAGACTATTTTACTTCCCTTTATCAGTTCTTCTTTCCAAGGTAAATGTAAGTTATCAAGTTGAATGTTTTGCTTGTATGTAGCACTCTAGCAGTGTAAAACGACGTGATAGGGATCCCCTCTTCTGGTAGATGAGAGGGTCTAATTATCAGAAAATATTGGCCGTTCTGCTTCATCCTAGGTAAAACAAAGACTGGAAGACCTATCAAGTGAGAACAAACTAGTCTTGATCATTCAACCACGTGACCTTATATTGGAGCTTCGAGAAGGGCTGAAACGAACCAAGCATGCCTCGGAGTACTATGTGTGAGATCCGGTTATCCGGTTGTATCGGTACTAACATTGCAGAGAGGCTCGCGGAAAATTCACCAAAGGGGGTTTTGAACTCCGTCACCAATGATTGTGATCTCAGTAAAGGAGTTACTGAACTTTGTTGAGAAGATAGATTTTCGTGAACAGGGTAATATTTGTTTGATAGCGATCTTCTTTGAAAGGAGATCACTGAGGATGGATAAGTTGTATTTAATGTGAATGTGTTTCATTTTGTTTGAAAACGAATTGGAATAACTTGCTCGGCACATTATTAGCGTTAAAAATACTTGGGAAAAGTGACAGACCATATGACAACCGGCAGAGACAGAATGACTGATTCTCTAGGAAGAAAGCAAGATAATTGATATAGATGATAATCTTTTACAAATACATACATCATCACATGTTGTGGTAGGGAATAATTGTAATGGTATTGTAGGTAATAATTATATGTTTGCTTATAAAGAGGAGATGACATAAACGACTTAATAATCACTGATGTTTTGTGTAAATTTATATAGGGTCTAATGGGATTCACTTCTATCAAATATGTCTACGGTACAGAGGAAGATCTTTGTTGACCGTTGTACATTATCAATTGATAATTGATGCCACTGTATTCAATATTGTACATAAGAGGTGCATGACTTTACTCTGACATTCTTATTTTATATCATATACGTCCACTTGAATTACCAATATATTTACCTTTCAATGATGACTATAAGAACATTTACATCGTGCAGTATAATATGTTGGATACTTTAAAAAAAATACGCAATGCAAGATAAAAGTTACAGTCCTGATAGATATTTTCAGGTGACTGCATGAGCCTAAATCGACAACCTCTGCATTTATATTGATTTATAACAAAGTTGAAACTACTTTAGAATATTCTTGCCTGTGGTACGGTTTTACAGCAGGGAAATGTTTGTCTCATAATATTATGCATACTTTGCTTCGTTATATAATAATAATAATAATAAATACTTATATAGCGCACTTATCTAATAACTTACTCAAGGTGCTATACAAAACAAAATACACAAATTTCTCTCCAGAATTTTAACAACATAATATCATTAGTAACTCTGAGTAAATAAAACCTTTTAAACATGTTTCTGAAAGGGTTCTAGGCATTGAATGTTTCGGATGTCACTTGGCAGCTTGTTCCAGAGGACTGGCGCAACATACACAAATACACGATCCCCATAATGGGTGGTTCGGGTTCTGGGGACTTCTAGGATGGTAGAGGCAGAAGAACGGAGTGAGTAATGAGATTGCTTTATGGTGAGGAGATCTTTCAGGTACTCAGGTGCAGTATTGTGGAGTGCCTTAAAGACAAGCGTTATGATTTTGTATTCAATCCGTTTTTGAACTGGGAGCCAGTGGTAATGTCTTAGGATTGGAGTGATGTGTTCAAGTTCGTACGGGTTTTCAAGTTTATTTGTTCAACATTTTACAAAAAATATAGACAGACATATAAATAGAAATTATATATATATATCATATATATATATATATATATATATATACATATAGTATGAGTACGTCTCAATGATACTCAATTAATATGATAGATTAAGTAGAATGTGAGGAACCTATTGAAAAGCAGTGCTTGTATATTATAGGTTCCTGATAAAAATAGACACTGTAGATGCCCTTGGAAGAGTAAGAAATGAGTATACATAGGAATGCTACACAGATGTTGCGGGCATAGGGATTGATGGGAGTGATGGATTAAGAAAAGTTCAAGTATATATATTTTTAAAAGATATAGTGAATGCCTACTTTTATGGGATACACGCGGGAGATGTACGACATGATTTTAGCGTCGTAAAGGCTCGACAAATAAAGATAGATCTTTCTTTCATTGAACCGTTATGACATAAAACATGCTCCATACAGATGTCACGCTGTAATCAAAGTTGCTTCGAATTACTAGGCTTTCCTCTGTCTCAGAGCAGATAACTGATAATAGAAAAGTATTTAAAATAGTTATCTTATCTTTTATATCACTGTTAGATGAAAACTATATATTGGATTGGGAGGGGTAATTACCTGACCACTTTTTATTAAACCCCTTACATTCTGTTTTTCTCCTCAGATTTACAGCATGTAGATTTTTGTTTTTACATTATACTTGTAGCTAATGTTTACTATTTAGCGTGCCACTTTACAAACACATCCGTATCAATTAATTTCTAGGTTTATTATCGAGTGTATTTGTTATACACAGTTCTGAATAGCAAGATAAAATGAAAACCATTTATGTTTGATGTTATCTGGAAATAAAGAGATTTGGGGAAACAATCGTTGAATAGGATTTTTTTTTTGTAAGCAATGTTTCTCTCTGGATAATTAGAATGGAGATTGAAGAGTCAGGGAATTGGTTGAAATTCGTTTATAGTCCTGCTGAAACCAAAGAAATGTGTTTTCAAATTATCCTTATTATGACAGCTAGAGCATCTGTAGACTTAGGATTCAAATTGATCTACAAAACAGCCATCCTAAGGGCAAAAGGGATGGAGTATGATCGATAGCTTTTGAAATACAAATAACTATAATTACATGTATTACTGTTTGACACTAATAAATGAAGGGGCATTCTGTAGAAAACCTTTTGTTTCATTTTCGTCTCTGTAACTTCCTTCTGTCAGTTTTTCGTAATGTCCATTCCACAAATAATTCAGTATTCATCACGGAGCCGTTTTGTTTGCTTTGTGGTTCTCAACGAGACCATCTAAAACTAAGTATTTGAAAAAGGAAGTGGTTAAATTGTAAATAACATTGGGGAAATAATGTCAAAGTGGTTTAGATATATATTTCGTTCTTACATCTTGACGTCAAACTACTTTGTAATGGTTACGGATATCATCACGCCACAAAGCCTAAAATGCTGAATAGTATCATAAAAAGGAAAGGGTAAAACATTCGCTCTAGAGAAATAGTCGCAGTGATCAAAATTACGATCCGTGTGGGAATCAAAATGAGAGTGGGAGTATGTACAGCAAATGAGGGGATCGGTAAGAGGGGCAGAGAATGTGAGAGAAAGGGAAGATGATATGAGGGAGTGTTTGAGAGAGAGAGAAAGAGAAAGAGAAAGAGAAGGGGGTCCGGAGACGGAGCATTATTGCGAACCGCTTTCGATATATGGTATACTTTGTGATTTGTTAAGAGAGAGAGAGAGAGAAAGAAAGAGAGATAGCAAGAGAGAGAGAAAGAGAAATAGACTGAGACAGAGGGAAATATACGAGAAGATACAATCTAATGTAACACATGCGTAATGAAACGACAATGAACATATCAACAATCATTCTCGTTCAGCATTTCGATAGGATGGTAAATATTTCCACGCAATCTCGAAAAATCTTCGTTTAACAGTGGCTGCTAAGTAATAATACTAATGACTTCTACTTTGTTGTGTATTGAGTTCAAACATAAAATATGTAGAGAGTAGACAGATTAGATACATGTTACCACATGACATACCAGCATACCATGGTGTGGTTCAGGGGTGGCGGGGCGTCCTTCAAAGTTGGGGGCACCAACAAAAAAGGCACTTTCTGGGGAAAGAGGCACCTATTATACAAAAAAAGGGAAACCTCAAGGCGAAAATATATACATTTTAGGCATTGGTATATACTCCTACATTGTGATTACATTATCAGGGATGATTTTAATGTTTGTTTCTCTCTTTACATGGCCCAAGATGCTGCTTAAGCATCATACTTTGCAGTTGGGTGTGATGATTGTATATTGATTTGCGAGCAAGCGAAGCGAGCGAGCATAAATTTTATGATTTGTGAGGTCAGTGCCAAAAATTACATCTTATAAAGACTAAAAAAATAATCCTGAGGGGGTTTTAAGCACAATCTTATCATGAAAGACTGAAAAAATCTCTAATAAGAAACAGAAATTATATCAACTGTAAATGCAAGTGGGCGAGAGTAAAAGGGGGTACCTCTCAAATATGAATAAGGGCAATCATCGGAGATGAAAAGGGGCACTTATAAGAATGAAAAGACTGCGTGAAAAGGAAAAGAGACACTTGTTAAAATATAAGGGACACCTCTCAGATTTGAAAAGAGGCAACTAAAAGAGGTGAATGGGCACTTATCAGAGATGGTAAGGGGCACTTCTTGTACCTGAAAAGAGGCACTCCCCTGAGATGAATAGGGGCACTTGTAAGAATGGAAAGGGGCACTTATTACAAAGGAAAATAGGCACTCATAAGATTTTAGTGGAGGTATCTATCAGATTTGTCAGAAGGGACATTTATGAGAAGGGGAAATGGCCCATATTAAAAAAGAAAAGTGGCATTTATCAAAAGGAAAAGGGACACTTATTAGAAAGAAAAAGAGGGCACGTGTCAAAATAATAAAGGGGGCACTTATCAGAGGTGAGAAGTGGCACTTATCAAAGATGAAAAGGGGCACTTATCAAAAGGGAAAGGGGCACTTCTTACAAAAGAAAAGGGCACTTGTTAAAGTGAAATAGGCGCCTCCGATCTCAGATTTGAAAAGGGGCAATTGTCATAGGTGCAGAGGGCGCTTATTAGAGGTCGTAAGAGGCACTTATAGGAATATGGAATAATAAGGGGCACTTGTCTGAAGTAAAAGGGTGCACCTTTCCTATGTAAAAAGGGCGCTTTAGCGGTATCTGAAAAGGGGCACTGTGCACCACCCCGGCTCCGACGCCTCTGGTGTGGTTCTATTTATGCATGTGTATTGAATACTCCCAATGCCTGGACACGTCATACATTGGGCTTGAAGTGGGACTAGCGATGGGGGAGACAACATCTCTATCAACAATACATTAAAACAACACACCATATTGACCTTTACGCATTCACCAAAGAGTAGAAAAGCAAGATTCGCAGAAGAGGTGTCAGTTGAAGGTCCGAGTTTTGTCGAAGCTCCGAGCGATATTTATTCTCATAAACTTTGAACAATTCATACGTAGGCCTTCTTCGTCCAACGTATCCTGTAGACCTATAAGTGTATAGGCGTATTACTCAAGACTGACTGGACGAAGTATATAATAGCTTAAACGGTATATTGAGGTTTCCTTCTAAGGAGTTATTTTGGATTGACTTGTATGTGCTGGATTTTACAAGTTGTACTCAAAAGTTCGATTCATCAACATATCACTAAAAGAAGAAGAATAAGAAGAACTTTCCTGGATCCAGAAGAAGTCCATGCCGTAAGTACTTCTGTTTGGTACTACGATAATGAATTGATTTTAGGAAATTCCCCAAACAGGGGCTAATGCCTATGCCTTTTCTAATACATACGAATGTCTTGAATTTACATTCCTTAGACCAGCATGGATGTTCTAAAATTGATCTGAAAGAAGTGACCATCTTCCTTTTGTTATCATCATTTACTGTTAGGGATTTAAAGCAACCTTTCACATTTAAACGATTTATTTCCAATACAGGGAAAAACACGCTTTTTCTTCTTTGTACTGTTTGGTTTTCTTTCGTTGTTTTCTTTGTAAAAGCAGCCGTTGTGTTGCCTCAGAGAAAGGGAAGGGGGTATTAACAGCCTCTCCTCCCATCCCAACCCACCCCTCCCCGAATTCCTGAGGCGGGCCGACGCCCATGAAGTACGTCGTGGAAGATGCAAGTCATTATTTTATAGCGGGATTATTAGAATAATAATTAATAAGCGGAGGGCCAAAGTCAGAAAAGAGGGGTTTGCCTGCCACTACCACACAAACTAAGCACACCTTGTTTATTCGAAAGATGTTATCATAATACACAATATTTCAGATTATTTTCAAGATTATTTTATTATTATTTCACTGTATACATGGCTCTGCTCCGCAGTACAACATCGGCTTGATCAAGCATTACATTCCCTCTAGACAGCTACGTTCTCAAAACTCCGGCTTACTTGTTATTCCTAGGGTTAAAACAAAGTGGGGTAGCGAACCTTCGCTCATGCTGGGCCTTCATTATGGAATACTCTCCCTCAATGGATTAAAAATAGCAGTTCTGGTGAAGCGTTAAAAAAAAATCTTAAGAAATATCTGTTTAATTTAGCCTATAACTGATTACCACTGCCTTTCATGTCTGTACCTTTACTATTGCACTTTTGTATATATTTGTCATGTATTTCATCTTTTGCACAAGCTGCGCCTTGAGCATTTGATTGTCAAGTGGATTTGGCGCCTTATAAATCTTATGTATTATTATTATTATTATTATTATTCAGAGGTGTTTATTATCAAATTTGTAGAAAACACCCCTAAATCGTAGGGGCGTCCAAAAAAGCGGCCCCTTTGACGAAAAGTAGTATTTGTGAATAATATTTTAGGGAAACCTTTAACCACCATGAGTTTGGTGTCATATGAAAGAAAATTAAATTATCTACATTTTAATACCAATTCCAACGGAATTTAGATTAATTAACGTCGCAATTTTAAGTAAAAAATACATGTATTTGTGATTTTTTTCGAAATATTGAAGTTTATCAAAACCTGTTATTTTCATATATCACAATCTGAGAAGTGCCTTTTTTGTAACTTCCCAGGAATTTGCTCATGTACACGGATAATATTCTGTGTATAGGAGTGGCTTGTATCTCTTTTCAGTAAAAAAAAGTTATAGCAACCCAAAGTTATAGATTTTATTTCCACATAAACGAAATTTTTCCCCATATGTGTATCAATGTTTATGCATATACGTGTGTTAGTGAGTCGAGGACGTGTTTGATGAGTTTCAAACTTTTAAGCAAAACCTCTAATCACCATGGATTTGGTGTCAAATAATGGATAATTAAAATACCTTCAAGTTGATATCAATTTCATTGAGTTATGTATTGTGTGAAACGTAATTCTTATTCAAATCTATGCTTTTCCTATTTTTTTTAAGTTGTGCCACCCCCCCCCCCTCCCACAAGACCTTACAGAATCCTTTATCAATATTTTGAAGAAAAACAAATCATGTATTTAATTAAACATATCTATGTTTATTAATCCAAATGCCGTTGAAATTGGTTTCTTCATATGACACCAAATTCATGGTGGTTCAAGTTTTCCTTAAAATATTATTCACAAAATACTATTTTTTGTCAAAAGGGCCGCTTTTTGGGACGCCCCGTCCGATTTAGGGGGGTTCGCTACAAATTTGAAGAAAAAAACACCTCTGGAATATTGTGTATCATGATAAAATCTTTCGAATAAACAAGGTGTGCTTAGTTTGTGTGGAAGTGGCAGGCAGCTCAATACCTAAGCATGATATTTGACTTTGGACCTCCGGTTATAAAGCAGGTCTTTGTTGACACATCTTACATCCAGGTATTCTTTGATATACATGAATGAGCGGTGTTTTAAACAGAATCACTAAAATGGTAATGAAAACAGCATTGAATGGCAATGGTGTCGACAACCTGTTGTGCTTTCTGTCTGACATTCATAAAGCAAATAATACTTGATGAATAGAAGTACTGTGCAAAGAAAGGGACTGTGAATACAGTACTAGACGAGCTATGTAACGTTTGAGTACTTGTTTGTAGGGCAACTTTAATTTCCTTCTCATTCCATGATTTTTTTTCTTCTTTTATCACGGTAACTTCGCTTCGTTTGCTGCTTATTTCTATTTTCATAGGAGGTTGATATGTGAATTCACTTTTTCCTCAAATGAGTTGTAATAGTTAATATTTTTTAGATTTGGTATTTCATATCGATTTGACGTCACACTGTATTACAAGCTAGTCAATCCAGAGCAAGCTGCTAGATGGAAATAAAAAAGAGGAAAACGTGTGATAATGAGCCACTTAAAACCTTACAAAAAAACATAATTTTCTAGACAAATCGAACAATATGTGACCGCAATCATATGCAGCTTACTAAGTCAGTAAAAAGTCAACTAGGTCAGTTTAAAAAGAAATCTGGTATATCTTCATTGCGCAACATTTTGCCCCCTCCCCCCTCCCCCTGTTTCCCTAATCTCGTTCTTGTGTCCCCTTCTATTTGGTATGCCAAAGCATTTAGAATATAGCAATTCTCTCTTTCTGTTTTCTTTTCCTTCTTTTGAGTAAATCAGCACTTGTATGAGAAATCTATAATATAATCATTCTTATTTAAATCTATGCCTTTCCTATTTGTTGGAAGTTGTGCCCCCCCCCCCTACAAGACCTTAGAGAGTCCTTGATCGGCCCCTGGAGTAGCGGCCCCTGGAGCCCTTGGAGTAGGAGATGGCCGCATGGAAAGCAAACATGGTGAAGAAATCAGATAAAGACCCTGGTGGATTCGAAAGAGAACTCTGTACAGGTTATATGATGCGTGGTGAGGAGATCAAAGTGGAAGGTGGACTCACTTTAGATTTTAGGGTAAGTACGTGAGTATGATATATCAATAAAATAGCGCATGTTACACCTTGATGATATATTATGTCTTCGAAAATACATGTACTTCCTATCCCCTTCATAGGTCCCGGTTAACTGTCTCAACTACGAGAATTAGATAGTAACGAATTCTCGCAAGTACTTTGCAATTTTTTTTTTGTTAATTATCGACTTTTTCATTATATTATTAATCATTTTATTGCCCTTCTTTTAAAAGGATTAAAAGTTTCATCTCTTGTTCTACTCCCATTTCTTGATGTGTTTTCAGGCTACAAACGTATTTTACTACATTTTGAAGGCGGTGGATCATTTCTGCTATCAGATGGTTGCTTACAGAGACAAGAAACATTCCAAGAAGAAAGATGAAGCACCTGTCTTGGCGATGCGGTATACAGGCCAGGTTTTAGTTCATCAGTTTTTCATAGGTCAGAAAGACAATAAGAACGAAGCCATTTTTGTCGTGATCCATGCCCAACGGCCCACTTATTACAAACCTGACCAGTAAGTCACATATATGACAGTGAATTATGTTTTCAGTGGAATATTAGGGACTTTTAGATTTTACACGACGAGAACGTGGACTGCCACGGTGACATCCTTTTAAGGTAATGTGACGTCCTTTTAAGGCACTGCCGTGCACGGGTCAGTGCCTTGAAAGAATGGCACACGTTGCAGTCCACTACGTTGACGTGCAAGTCTAAAAGTCCCTATTGTCAGTTCGAATGGCGTAGCGTGAATCCAGCCATGGAGGGAGGCATTAACATGGGGGAGGGGGAGGGGGTAGCCTCCTATCGTCTACGGGCATGTGCACCATTATGTCTCCTTATGTCCCCCTCTACATCTACGCCACTGACTACTACTGCTACTTTCTCTCTCTTTCTCTCTCTCTCTCTCTATTTCTCTCTATCTCTACCTCTCTCTCTCTCTCTATCTCTCTCTCTATCTCTATCTCTATCTCTCTCTCTCTCTATCTCTATCTCTATCTCTCTCTCTCTCTCTCTCTCTCTCTCTCTCTCTCAATGGCCTGAAGTAAAAATCAATACAATGTGTCATTTAAAGCAACGGGTGTGAGGTGTAAAAGATGTGCTTTGAAAGGTCCAAAGAGGTGTAAAGGATTGATGCAAATGGACATATGGCTCTTCTTTTATAACGTTGGGACGTTATTGGCTTTAGATGAATTGGGAATATCGTACGCAATTTAGCATGTTTAGACAGTTCAGACAGGGATGATACATCTGCAATAGTAGAATTAAGTTTGCTTTTTTCCGTTTCTTCATCTTTTTAGGTACTTCCCTTATCTCGTATTTTATCGTATTTCTTTGTTTAGAAAGCAGGCTGACACGTGGTTTCGAGAATTCCGCAAAGTTGCTCAATATTCCAAAGACAAAAAACAATCAAAAGGGGCAGTTGTTCATACCCAGACTCTTCCTATCAACTTTCCTGAGAGGTATACGACTACTGCGGATAAGCAATTTATTGGCGAATACGTCTCCTTGAGATCTCTACCGGGTCCCAAAAAGGTAAGGAAAGACGAAAAAGTACTCACAAAAATTGACATTAAATAAGATTTCAGTTCCTTGTTGCACACGAAGCGCCCTTTCGATTGCGTCATCACCTACGCTTATCAAGTCAGTGAAGTATTTTTCTCATGCGCTAGTAATCTAAAGGAAATTTGAGTGCTGTTGATTGTGAATTAATGTTTTGGTACGACGCCATTATTACAGGGCGTCCTACGTCCGCAAAACGACACATGTGTGTAATGGGCTATTATATCGTTTACCAGGGGAGTGTTTCACAAAGTCTAAGATCGACTTTAAGTTGAACTTAAAGAGAAGGTTGAGTTCTGGGAAGAGGTGAAAAAATTATTTGTGCGCGTTATCGTTTTTATTATGCAAGTGTGGAAGAACATCAGATAACAAAATGTTCCCTGAAAATCATGGCTATTAAATGCTTTCATATTCTAAATATGGCATGTAACAACATAAAAAAAACGGGATGGATTTTTATGCCACATGTTTGTGTAGTCCCATATACATCTTTCTGTGTACAGTGTTTGTAACCTTTACCAAGACTGGGCCAAATTCCTTATCATTTTGATGATTCCAGAACCTTGCAGTACACACCAATAATATGCTAAATAATTAACCTTTTCTGATCGATTCCACACCGTTTCTTTCACAATGCAATTGCATGACCAGAACTCAACTTTATTTTTAACTATGGCAAGCCGTTCATGCCACTGTTTGCTCTCACCATTATGATCTTTAGATAATATTTTTGCCTTCAATAATGAATTATCAAAAATTGTAAGTTCTGTAGATTTGTGACCATGATTTGTACGTCCCTTGAGAGACCAATGCTGGTAAATGGTGAGAGCAAACAGTGGCATGAACGGCCTGCCATAGTTAAGTCCAACTTGAAGTCGATCTTAGTCTTTGTGTAACACCCCCTGGACATCTTCAGTTTAATTTTGAAAAGAACATAATCATGGATATGGCAAATGTAGTCTGAGTATCGAGTTATAACAATACATAAAGTATAACCTGTCAGGTTAATATGATACAGGGTCTCAAAAACCTATCCATCTATTGCTTTATTTTGTATAAATTGTGAAGGTCTGTCTCATCTTCACTATATTTTCTATTATGGCAGTCGCCTGAAGTTACACGGCCAAAGGGGCAGCTACCTCCGGGCGTATCCACATCCAAACCCAACCGGGTAAAATCAGACTCAGCACTCAGTACTTCAGCCAAACAGCCTGGGAACACTACCAACAATCCCAAAATCAAACAGAATGCCTTGGTGGGCCAACGAACTTCAAATCAGGGTATCCAGAAACAAGGACGCCGCACGCACCAAGAAGTCAATATCCACAAGCACAAAGACCACACAGACATACGAACAGACAGGTCACCTTATAACACATTGCAATTAAACAAGGTCTTGCCCGTCCGACCAAGGCCGATAGGTTCACAGGACGATGAAGTATCCTTACCTTCCATGTACGCTCCAGAAGAAATCATCTTTGACGTGATGGACGGAAACCCTTGGGATGACGACGTTGATGACGACAAGGTAGACAACAAGCCATCAACTAGAGTCCCACCAAATGCTCCACAGGCACGTAAACCGGTCAACAGAGGTCGCAGCCTTAGAAGGCGTAGGGGTAAGAACTGCCACGTCATCTTCCATGTCCCCTCCCCCCACAAAAACATCTTTATATTCATTAATAAAGTACTCATTGCTTACCATATTAATGTTACAGATTTGATAAAACTTTTATTTGCAGAATCCCTCCAAAGTATTTTGAGCAGCAAGACAAACAAGCATTAAATGGGGAAGTCCACCTTGATATTAAGTTGATTTTAATAAAAGCAGAAAACTCAGTGATAGTTTGACCAATATCTGCATAAAAAAAGGAAAGTTATAGATTTTTGAAAATGTCATCAGTGAAACTCAAATTGGCAACACTGTGACGTATATTGCGAGCTCCTCTCCAATTTGTTCTCAACAACAAATTTCATTAACTTTCATTTTCTTAGTCGATGATGACGGAATAGTCTTGTTTCATGCAGGGGTTGTATAAAAACACATTTGCAATAATTATATTTAGGGTGATTGTATGATTGAAAAATTTATCAAGGAAAACTATTAATTTTTGAAATGTTTCGTATTACGGGGCAAATGGGAGGCGAGCTTGCAAGATACGTCACAGAGTGGCCAATTCGTGTTTGATTGATTGCACCTTCAAAAATTCATAACTCTCTTATTTTTAATTGGTTTTTGCTCAAACTTTCCCTGACTTGTTTCTCTCATCTTTCTGCTTCTATTAAAAAACGAACTTAATATCAGGGTGGACTTCCCCTTTAAGATTTGAAGAAAAAAATATGCATCTATTTTCTAAATAGATTTCAAGGGGTGGTGTTTCTTCATAACATTAATATGTACGGTTGACAAAAGATGAACAGCGAAATATTGAATAATCATTGTCCTTGAAACCCTCCAACTTGTGTTTCCCATTATGGGTTTTAAAGTCGGGATAAGGCAACATGTCTGGATGAGCTATGGTGACCTCCAGAATTTCAAGGTTGAGAGCGTCATAAGAAAAGCATCATATTGTAAAATATTAACAATATTCCAATACCAGTAATTGACAGAAGCAAAAAGGTTTATTGGGATAGTTCAATACTACGATGCACCGTGTACATGTACAATAAAAAGTGTACAGGTGTCGTAGTCGTGTGATTTAGTAGTGTAGCAGCAGTAGTAGTTGTAGTAGTAGTAGTAGTAGTAGTCGTAGTAGTAGTAGTAGTAGTAGTATCAAAATCAAAGACCAAAGGTACCAACATTTTAAATGCAAACAACGGCTTCAGAACGACTCTATTTCGTACTATACAGCTGCAATTTCTTCTTGTCCCTTTAAACATTCATTTGAACAGAAGACGGCAAGTTTGTTTGGGACATAACCCATACCGCTAATGAAGAAGAAAATACCGCCTCAGCGTCCAAAACACAAGCCAGATCACCACATCATCACGTCAAAGACACTACCAAGGTAAGGCTTGAATTTTGTATTGTAATTTGTCATGTACTGTTGTAAGCTATATTGAAGTTATGGAATGTAATTGACATGACATCCAACAATAATCTCTGTAGAAAGATGTTATCGTATGTAGAATGTTCCCTTTAACCTGAACATCAACATCACAAACCATAACTTTTCCTTTTCTATTTTCAAGGATATCATTTATCATTCTCTAGTATCACGTGATTTTGTTTCTCTTGACACCTTAACCTACCATCAGCAGACGTATATCTCCATGAAGTCTGTTGCTCATCATAGAGTCAGTTCTGTAACTCAAACGGTTGATAGATCAGCTGTCAGGAGGAGATCGATTTCTGACCCTGCAGACCCGAGCGCATTGCTTCAATCCATGAGTACTCTGGGAAAAAATCCTAGATCGTCCGCCGGGTGGACATATGAATCAGGGACGTTCTACTTGCAGCCTGAAAGGCATGAGTCCAGCCAGTCTTCAGACAGACGTTCAGCTCCTAACTATCTGCAACCAACAGCATTGAGGAACATCCCCAGTGGTCATGATAACAAGTACAATAATTCAGGAGGTTGCGGTAGATCATCGTCAGGGCTGAGTCAAACAGATGTCACGTTGAGGAATCCTATCAAAGGCCCTGTACCAATCCCTATCAATGTGGTCCAGGCTGCTAAAATGCATCATATCTATGATGAGATCACCAGTGTTCAAAACAGTAGGCAGCTTCTTGAGTAAGAGCCATGCAGTTGTATCTTTCTACCTAATTTTAATTTAATAGATAAAGAAATTTAGAGAGGTTGAGATCTAGTGGATAAGTCTCTAGACTGTCAACCACAAGGTACGGGGTTCGAAACCCCGGCGCAGCACGAATGTCATTTGGAAAGACGTTAATCTACATTTTTCCACACTAGACCCAGGTGAGTTAAGTGGGTACTTGGTAGAAATTGATTCCTTAAAATGTAATGACAGCCGTGTTGAAGCCGGGGTAATGATAATGGAGCCCCAGGAGTGGTAATGTGCAGGAAATGAACGCTATAGCCTATACCAAAACACACTATGATTATTATTATTATCAAATCCATCGAAGTAGAAGATAGATTAGGTAAATTTCAAACCAATTACAAGGTCGAATACACATCTAACTGTCTTGCTTATATTTTGACAGGGTTCTTTCCCACGAGCAAAAAATTGGGCGGATATGCGTCGAGTTGAAGAAACATGATGCGAACATTGGTCTCGTCTTCGTTGAACTAAAATCTAAAATTTGGTACGTTAACCTCGTGTTCTCCATACCATTATGACATCCGAAAGTTAACTGCACTAGCTTTCTGTTGCCATTTCTGCTATACCAGTCTGTTTACTTAGTAGTATAGAGGACCTACAGATATTCATCTATCTACTATCATTTATCAAAATATGTATTTAGCTTGAGGTATGAACAATTATGATAACTTTATTTTATATCATTTTAATTGTAAATGTATATGATCATTCCTGTTTTTATGCACATTTTAGGTAAACATTGCATTATTAGTCCTTGGACTACTGCCTTGTACATTGTATATTTTGATATCAATAAACCGAAATTGAATTGAATTGAATTGAATTTCCTATCTTGGTTATGGTGTGACCCCATCTACATTAAACCTTCCATGTCATTAAAGGCTTTGCAGAATCGACAGTACTGATGATGATGTCGGCAAATTTGGTGCGAAACCCTAACCATAGCCCACACCCCAATGAATATATGGTCTAGAGGCCCCTCTGTTTTTATTCGTCGGTAACATGAAGTGAAATGCCACGCACCCACCGCAGGGACGCCAATTTCATGTCATGACTGGGGGACGTCACATCAAGTTATAACTCCTTGGTCACATTAGGCCTACATATATACCAGCTCAAGCATGAACATAGCAAAACGTTTAAGAATGTTCAAGTATGTTTCAGTATGTTTAAGTTTTACTTGAACCTTCTTGTCCTTTTAAAGTTACAAACAATTCAATTACAAAATGCATTGATCTTGTCATATGGTTTATCATTGCCTACACGTTTAACAATTGAATTTATCAATTTGGTTTCTTTTAACTTCATTCCTTTCGCAGGATTGCCTCGTGGAAAAAGGACGTGAATGGCCAAGCAAAGTTTCAGAAAATGCTTCACATTGGTGATGAACTCCTATTGGTCGATGGGCAGGAGATACGAGGTGTGAAACATGCAGCAGAACTCATCAGTAGCTCGTCTGGTGATATGGTATGGATTAAGGGTCGTTATGGGGTACCGTGGCGTAGCATGAGTCCACCAACTGAGGGGGTACTGGAACAATGGGGGGGGGGTACGGAGGTGGCCTAGGCAACTATTTTGGTGGACCTTTTTCCTATTTTCCCCATCCCTTTCTTCCTTATCTCAAATTTTCTTTCTTTATTTTGTATTATTATTTTTCACCATTCAAGTTTCAAGTTTCAAGTTTATTTATTTCACATTTCACAGAAAAGAATTTACATAATTGACAAGATTAGAACATAATGAGATAAACTAAAAGTAACACATTATATAATCAATTCTTTGTAAAGACGTCGAAATTAATTGTATTGAATAGTAGGTTATACAGGGTGAAATGTGGGGAACCTATTAAAAAGCTCGATGGGGGTACATGGCATGGGAGCACTGTAGCTTTGCCAATGACGTGGTTAACAGCCTCTCAAAATGCTGGGGCAAAATGACTATTTTACGTGTAAACGAATGCCAAATGTGGATGAAAAGACAACTAGCTATGAACATGATGAAGGACAAAGAACCCATGCATATTCACTTACATTTGTGTTATTTTATGGATAAACTTCAAGGGGAAAAGAGAGACTTGAACAAGTATGTTTTTCTTCTTACTTATATTTCTGCACAATTTGGCCAGTTTCGTTTCCATTTGAAATGACTTTGTTCGTGCCTTGACATTTTTATAATTTTTCTTTGATTTCAGGTCAAACTGTTTATCAATCGGATGCCTCTTGCGAAGGTGGTGTACTTGATGAAATCTATGACAGATACCTGGGGTTGTGAATTCTCGAAGAATGAGGTCAGATTCAGTTTAACTAGATTTATTCTTTATATTTCTTTAAAGGGATGGCGACAAGGTCAAAATGAAAATAAACACAATACAAAGGAAAGGCAGCTAATGAGAGCAAAATCGACCAAAATTCATCGAAAATACAGAAATGCGAAATAGAAGGAAATAAATATTGCCGAAAACAGAGGGAGCGACACTTAATACAAGATACTAAAGCACTATATGCAAAAACATATATAATATGTCTCAAAGTGGACAAAAGTTAAATATTCATAAATTATGTTTTCATTTTCGTACCTGTAAGCCTGCAACTAAAACCTGTTTGTCTTATTTCATATCTTGGCTAATTGTCAATTTAGCTAGTAAAGATGTACCCCGGTCCACTCAAAGAATCTGGTATTGCTGAAACACCATACGGTCCGACTGGGAATGAGACTACCTGGGTTGTTACTGAATGTCAGCATCAGCCGGTACCCATCATGACTTGCGATAAAGATGAAGTAAGTTATTCAAATCATATCTTATTTTTATTACGAAATCACCTTAGTCATTGATTGTACAATTACATAAAGGCTTATAGTCAACTATCTATTCTTGGTATCGGTGAAAGGTCTCATTCAATGATTGTTTGATCTCCATCATTTTATCTTATTCTAGTCTTAATGAACATTCATAAAATACATGGCATTTTCATGATTATACCACCGCAGAGGGATAGATAATCAAACAAACATTGCCTTTCATCTGATGGAAGTGACTCTAGAAAAATCCTATGAATATGTTGCCTCTATCAATTTACTACTCCTTGGACGAGAAAGAGAGAGCGATAACAGTAGCTTGACAAAGAGGATAAGAATTCGAACTCCAAACTTTCCGGTTAAAAGTTTAGTGTATGACCCACTGTAGATGCCCGCTGTGTATACATGAACCTGGGTAGATATCATTCTTCTGTGTATGTTCTCCTTCTGCTTTATTGTTTGCTTGCTTTCTACTTTTTTATCCTATATATGTAGGTAAAAAATCACCTGTTGGTGTCGAATACTGAGCTCCCTCTTGTATTACATCCTAAGGACTTCATCGATGGCCTCATAGCCATCCTCAAGAAGAATAAGAGGATAATAAAACACAACTCCGACTACCAACTCTAGTGTGATGGCGACGACGGTGACGACGACGATGACAGAGCTCACTCTTGTACACCATCCTAAGAATTTCATCGATGGCCTCGTAGCCATTCTAACAAAAATTAAAAGATAGTAAGACAATATTCGACTGCAAACTCTAAAGTGATGATGATGACGACTTCCACTATATTGGGATTTTCATCTGTTGGACTGACTGAACCCAGTATTTATGAGGCATCTCTGACTATCCGTTCTGGATGACATTGTGATGACGACAATGGCGGTGATGGTTGATGATGACGATTAAATGTTGATATTGCCATACAAGTTGTCTATATCTGTTGAGTTTGCTGAAACCTGTCTAGAGTTTTCTAATAAACAACTGTGGCAACTAACTACTGTAATGACGAATGCAATGGTCACTTGAGAACCAGTGCGGCGTAACTCATTCACTTTAAAACATATTCAACACAGTTTGAGCTCTCAACAGACGTCTCTAAATCTTTGGACCTGCTTAAACCCAGACCCTACATTGTCCAATGAATTCAGTTCAGATGTAATGAACCTATTCAACTTGTTACATACTGTATTCATGACACACGAATTCGCTCTGAAAACCCACTGTTTTAATTAATTGTTACTATAGAGATGAGGTTTCCTTAAAGTCTCCAATAATTTGAAGGACGGCCAATGCCTATTTTAAGAGGTAACATAATAATTTTGGATGAAAACTATAAAATATATAAAATAATAAAGCATAATACATGTACATGTAATGGTGAATTAAACTGAAAGACGGTAGAACTGGTTAAACAAATATGGCCATCGAAAAGTAGAAGCATTGATGTCATACTATTTCCTTATGATGAAATATAAAAGTGGAGCCGGACTGCTATTAAACGAAATGCAATTACGTGGTTATGTGACCTGTGAGATCACGAGACCGACATACCAGGAGACCGACGATGTCGATCTCGTGTGCCTTCAGCAATTGTTGGTTCATTAGACCGACGATGTCGATCTCGTGTGCCTTCAGCAATTGTTGGTTCATTAGATCGTCGGCCCACGAAACACGTCCGTCTCGCTATGATATGACAAATTTCTGAACGTTCAATAGATCGGCTTTTCCGGTCTCGTAGACTATCAGTCTACTGGGATGTCCAGAAGCTTCAATGCATTTTGTGACATTATGACTAATCATTTTTTCGTATTACATATTTTCGTTTTTACTTACATCGCCGAGATATATTAAAGAAAATGTTGTTTTTATTTATATAAAAAACAGCTCGAATGCTTGAGCTTAAATTTCTCTTCGAGACATCTAATATGTTGGATTTAAAAATAGATATTGAATCGATATTCATTAATTAATATATTATATTAATATCTAATAAATGTATACATGTGTATTCCTTTATATGTATATATAAATAAATATATATATATATATATAAGTGCGAGAATTCTCAACTCTGACATGACAACATGACAATATATATATATATATATATATATATATATATACTTTTTTAGAATATTAATATGATTTTTATTAGAATTACATGACTACAGAAGCGTATTAATGCAATTGTTCTAAGTATATAATAGATATTCATATTTAACATAAAGTATCAATATATGAAGATGAGTATAGGCCTACGTATGATGATCATTTGCAAATGATTAGTGCCAAGGAATTCAGTATGTAATATATGCGAACTGGAGAATTGCCCGTGTTGATGTATCGAGCGAAATATATGGTTTCATGTGTAGGTGTGTGTGTGTGTGCGTTGTGTGTGTGTGTGTGTGTTAATGTACTTTAAGTACAGGATTTTAATACTAAATTTTTTTTGTCGTGGTCTCGACTATGAGTTCGAGATCCCTTTAAAAAAAAGTGTTTATATATATATATATATATGATTTACCTCTTCTTTCTCGATATAATTTTGTTTAGCTAAAAGAATATTTTACTAACATGACTAATGCGATGCAATACACTCAGAATTATAATTGATAACGAAGCTTGAACAATGGCAATGTGCTGTGCTTTATTTTGTATGATTAATTCACGTTTTCATTCCAGCGATGTAAATATCATCATAAGCATGAGACTGGATGTTGGATAGATGGACAGATATCTGGGAGAGAAAGAGAGAGAGAGAGAAATAGAGAGAGAGAGAGAGAAAGAAAGAAAGAGAGAGATGGGTAGAGAGGGGAGAATTATAAAGTGCTTATGACACATATAGACATGTTTGAGGAGCTTAAACATAAAATTGACTATTTCGACTATCAATTTCGTCGTAGATTTTGATTATGAAGAGAGGGAGATAGAGAAAGTGGGGCATACACACACCCACCCACACGCCCACACGCTCACACACAATACAACTTCTTCTACAGTACATTGCCATAATGATAGTAGGGTAGATTCCTCAGGGAAACGTACAAAAAAAACGCACAGTAGTCTTTAAGATGGCCATTGTAAGGGAAATGGATGAAGCTACATGAAAGATAATTTAAAGCCCCACTGCACTACTTGTAGCTACGTGCTCCCTCTATATAGAAAACAATGCCTAAGCGGAGTCCGTTGGTCCCCCATGATGCTCTTGTTCTTATGTTAATTGAGAGCTGAGTTGATGAGATAACCACCTGTCAGTGACCACGCTGTGAGGTCTAATCCCTCCTGGCCAAACTAGTGCAGACTGGCTTTAACACTAGAACATAAGGAAACCAGTTTCCTAGTACCTAGTACACCCTGTAATTAAAACCTTACAATGCTGTATTTATGGTTCGTATAAATATTTCATCTTTCTTTAAACGAGAATGTTTACAAAAAGTCATATGTTGATATAATGCATTCAAAAGAAAAAATAAATCTTGCGAGGGATACTATATCCACTACCATTGATATGTAATATCAAGAAGAAAAACTAAACACGGGCTTATATTTATAATTTCCAAGCACTCATAACAAACATCTCAATCACAGAACAAAATAAAATACAAATGGTATATCGCAATTGTTATTACTGTAAAGAAAGAGAACATACAATGAGCATTACGAGGAATCGGGCAGCATGTCATAATGACCTTGACATTATTCTTTCGTATTTTATTCTCCAACTCTCTACGATTGCCATTAATCATGTAATAAATAAACCGGAGAACTATGATTTATATCTTCTAGTTAATTATCCCACGCATATCGAAGTTTCACATTCTGTTTAAGGACTAACAAGTATTGATGATGTATAATTACATCCTGTAGGCTTACATACTTCAGGTCATAAGAGAACTAAGTACAATGTATAACGTTTCATTTTTATCATTGCATAGGAACGTGAATTCAAACTTTTCTTAGTGCTAAATTTCAAAGGCCAGGGAGATATATTTTTAATACACTTTGTCAAATACATGTAGAAGTTATCTACCCACGAAGCATTTCTCACGGCAACCTTTTAGAGTTCGCTTTGTGTTACGCCATAGGAGTTTAGGAGAGATTGACAGAATCATACGCCCATGCTAAGTGTAAACACTGTGTTTCTGGTTGAGGAACTTTCCACACTTTTAAATACACTTTTTCAAATACATGTAAAAGTTATCTTCCCACGAAGCAATTACCATGGCAACCTTTAAGACATCGCTTTGTGTTACGCCATAGGAGTTTGGGAAAAAATGACAGAATCATACGCCCATGCTAAGTGTAAACACTAGGTTTCTGATTGAGGAACTTTCCACTCAAAAATGATGTCATTGTTGGGAAATACGAGGGGAAAATGAAACGAGAACTAACTTCAATATATCAAAGCAAATGTCATACACACGAGTGGGAAGAAAAGAAAGAGAGAGAGAGAGAGAGAGCGCGAGGAAAAAGAGTTGACTCTCTTTGTCTGGGTTCACTGTGAAGAATCAAGATTGTATTGTCTGACTCGTTCGTTCGATCTTTGCAACTCGAAAGCGAGGAATATATTCTTTGTTGCCGCTGTTGCCCTGGACTGATACCCCAGTAACACCGATCAGACCGGCAATAGACCGATCATTATGTTACCCCATATCGCCAGCAAGGGTTTTATAGACCATCGGTAAGTCTACTTTTGGTCGTGTGACGGGGGTACTACGCAATTCGGTAGAACATAATTTCATCTGAACCAAACCAAGCTTATCCTTCATCATATCATCTAATGATCATTTTTTATTATTATTAGCTAAGGGGAAACCCATATCGTCTAACCACCAACTGGTTAATACACAGGCAATAATGTCAAAGCATACCAAAGGGCATCAGACTCAATGGATATTATATTAATTAGTTAATCGAAAATTAAAGCACGTTGAAATGTCTCAAGATTGACCTAACCGAGTACATTGACCTCTGTCCTCTCTCTCTCTCTCTCTCTCTCTCTATCTATGTATCTATCTCTCTCATTCGCTTTCTCTCTCTCCTTCTCTCTCTCTCTCGCTCTCTATCTCTCTCTATCTCTCTCTC